>JAODAL010033124.1:0-45968 GCA_025379985.1 Phyllomedusa bahiana | reverse complement strand
GGGTTGGGGGTTTTTTTATTTTTTGTGTTTGTGTTTTTTTTTTTTTCACTTTTGCATTTATTTTACTTTTTTAAAAATTTTTTCACTTTATCTTCAAAACAGCAATCATCAGTTTGCTGTAGAATGCAGACCATGCACAGTATCAGTACTTTACTGGTTGCCATGACAACGCCTTCACCATCCCCCACAATGCATTGGGGGCCGGGACATCACAAAAAGAACCCGGGAAAGTGCCGTTCCCCCCCGAGGCATCAGGGGGAGATCGGTCCCGCATACAGTGCGGCAGCCGGCCGGGAGCACAGGAGGAGCTCACTCCCCTCCCTGGGGCTTTATTACGCAGCCTCAGGCTGGGGGTAATGAAGGGGTAATCACCCCGGCCGGACCCCACTCCGGCCGGGGGTTACGGTGCGCCACCCCAAAAATTTACCCGGCGGTCCCATGTTCGATCGAGCGGGGCTCGCCCGCCCCCCGGCGATCCCCAGGGGTAGGGATACGTCCCATTTGCGGGAATTCACTTCCCGTAGGGCGATCCATACGCCCATGTCGGAAGGGGTTAAAAGTAAAACTTATGACCTTTTAAAAGGAAAAAGGCAAAAAAAAAAATTTAGCTGATCATTAAATGAGTTGTCTCGCTACAATTAATGGTGTTTAATTAAAAGATCTTTTAAAAAACAACACTTTGTAAAAATTTTTTCATTAAAAGTCCTACTGATTTTGAGGGTAATCCCCTGGTGTAGCATGCATCAGCTCCCAAATCACTAAAACTGACCTGTTGATTTTATCTCACGGGCTGCCGTGCCAGAGCGGAACCCACAGAGCCCTTCCCACACAGTATTGAGTTCTGTAGGGGGGAGGGGGGGGCTCTACTCCCTGTGTGTAGCTGTGCGCCTGGATAAACCCTGTGTGTGTGCTCCCTCCTGTCTCTACACAGATTGGGAGAGCAGAGGTGAGGTGACCCTGCGGTCGTACGAGTGACAGCTTTTAAAAGTGTGTTACTATAATCTATGTGTCTTGGACTTTGACTATACTAATAAACAGATCGGGGGGCTGTGAACGCTTATATCCCCCCCTGCTCTGCTGTATTGTGACACATTGGATTATAGAAAACCACTTAAGCTCCCCTGTGTTGTTCTGATGGGGGGACAGTGTTTGTGTTTGTTGATGAGATGCCCGTGGAGATTTGTATGCAAAGCGGGGGGTATGGAACACTTGCATCCCCCCCTGCCTGTATTAGCAACAAGTTTCACAGACCTCTCCACACTCATGATAAACCCCTCCTTCACCTGACCGTGGGGAGGAGCACAAAGCTCAGCCACAGACAGGCACTGATCCCATTGAGCCAGACCTAGCAGGAAACACTCAGGGTTAATCTGGAAGTAAACCCCCCCTTGCCCCCCCACCCCCCTGCTGTATAAAATTACTGCGGGAAGCGTCTTGTGCTGAAAAGGGGGAAAAGGGGGGAGGAGAAGAGGAACAATAACACCCCCTGAATTCAAAAACCCTTGCTCCAACAATGAGGTAGGCTGAAACCCTGTAGTAGACACCCCTTAAAGTACTTTTCAGTCCTTTGGTTTAAGGGGTTAAGAGATAATAATAGTCCTTCCCCCCGCCCACCTGGTGACAGTTTTTTTCTGTTCAGTGTGTGTAATGCTTACTTCCAATCATGTAGGTGTCATCCCCTTTGTTTCACTTTCACAGATTTTCCTTTTTTTTTATTTGTTTTTTTATGATAAATCCCAACCGCCCTCCATCCCAAAACAGTGGCAAGTGTCCCGATTTTGAGTTTATGTCTCAGTGTAGAGAAAAAATCCCGGGACACCTTTTGATCTTTAGAGTACTTTTCGATTAAAAAAAGCAAAGTGCTTACTCTCCAAATGGGATAAAGATTTTGGGATGAAGTTTTACTTTGTGCTTGGCAGATGGGACTTCCAGTCTGCACTAAATATCACCACATCGTCCAAATATGCGGCTGCATGTACTTTATGGGGCTTCAGGATTAGGTCCATCAACCTCTGAAATGTAGCGGGCCCTAATTCTTTGGGCAAAAGGGAGGTAGAAAATTTGGAATTTTCCCTCTGGGTGGAAAATGGCTTTTTTTTGCCCATCTTCGGGGAATTTTTCAAAAACCCCTTTGAAAGGTTTAAAATGTCTTTTATCAGCGGGTCCCAATTCAACCTTTAAAAGGGGTGGGTAAAAAACTTCGTTTTCATATAACTTACGAAAATCTATGTAAAACCGCAAGCTGCCATCCAGTTTGAGGATGATCAATATGGGGTTTGACCAACCACTCTGCAACTTCTCTATTACCCCAAGGGCTAACATTTTTTTTACCTTTTCCAAGATTGCTTTTCCTGGGTTTCCAAGGCACCTACAGGCCTTAAAGGTACCTTCTGCCCTGGCTCTGTAACAATGTCAGTTTAAAGCCCGGGTTGGCCTGACATTTCCAAAAAGATTTTTGGGTTTTTCCTTTGTAATAATTCTCTAACTTTTTCTCCCTGGGCGTCTGACAAAGACTCTGAAATACGGACGGGTGGTAGATCTTTATTTGTGAGCCCTTATTTTCCCTTCAGCCCTGAATTTTCCGGGCCTTTAGGGATGATTTTGGCTGATGTGATAAATTTGATAGGTTTTTCTTTTCCCCCGGCTGGGCACCTTATAATTTTCCTTATAACCTCTTCTCGGGTCTAAAGGGGCTTAGGTCATTTTTTACCAGGAACTTACTCTCCACTGTTGGTACAAACACAAGCCCCCGGTCACCTGTCTGACCCTTGCTGACCTGTTATACACCCTGGTTTGGGTTCCTGGGCCGCCATGTTCTCCCTGACTATGGGGAGGGTGCCATGTTCTATCCGCTCCACGATGTGCTCAATTACCTTTTGTACGGGGTATTTTCCTATTTTCAGGTCTCTCTGGCTATGTCTAGGAGCCCCCTGGGACATCGACCGTATAGGAGCTGAAATGGTGAGAACCTTGTGGATGCCTGTGGAACTTCCCGTATGGAGAACGTCAGGTAGGGTAGCAGGCAGTTCCAGCCCCTCCCATCCTTATCCACCACCTTTTGTAACATCCTTTTCAGGGTTTTATTAAAAATTATCCACCAGCCTTGGTGAAAAGAAAGGGAGGTACGGTGATGGGGAAAAGTTTAGAAACTGGCCGCTCCTTGGGCACCTGGTATGAAAGGAGTGCCCTAAACAGTTAGGGTCTCCCTTTGGGGTCCCCAGTTCAGGTGAACATCTGGAACAGTTCTTTTTTAAGAGGAGCTGTTCCTAAAGGGGGGTGGACTTGGGTAGCAGGTGGAAGTCTAGGACACCAAAGTATGATGCCCCCGGGGCCAACTTGGAAGAGGCCCCACCAATCCTTTCCCCATCCATCAAAGGGAAAACATCGTTTTTTGGGAAAAGGGGGAAATTTACGGGCTCTGAAAAGGGGGGCCTAGGGGCTTTAAATTTTGGGTAAACAGGGAGGGATTTTTAAAAATTTTTAAACCCAATCTATAGATTCCCAGCTATTTTAAATTTCCCTTTCCCCCTGCTTTTTAGTTTCTCCACCCCTAAGTGTCCCCCCCAGCACATGGGAGTGGGCCCAAATCCCCCAAAAACCCTGTAACATCCGGGGCCCTGGAAAACCCCCAACTGTTCTTTTTACCCCATTTGGCTTCCTTTTTTTCCTGGGACAGTAAAGGGCAAAAGAAGGTGAAAATGGAGTTAAAACAACCCCTCAACCCCATTCCTGGGGACCCATCCCATAAACCTTTTCGCTTTTCCAAGCGTTTTTCCAAAGGGTTGGGGGACCATTCAGTTGCCAATTTTCCCAAAATTCCCCTTGAAGTGGCAGGGAAGGAACCTAGTCAGGGGGGCCATCCCCCGGGGGGTTCCCCCCCCGGACAAAACCCAAGGGAAATGGGCTTTTGGTTTTAACTTGCCAGTGTGGGGGTGCAAAAACCCGTTTCACACACGTACTTTACAGGCGTTACAACATTATACATTTCACTCTTTATTCCCCCACAAATCCCAGAACAAGGGGAAGTCACAGCTATATAGCAAATGGGGGAAAAAGCTGCCATAATTGGGCCAAAAAATTTTTGTCCCACAGCCCCGCGGGAGTTTTCTACGGTGGGGAAAGGGGAGGGGGGTAGTCTTTGGTGTCACTGTGAATACAGGGCCCCTTGGGCCCAAACAGCGGGTTTGGAGTTGGTCCCGAAACCCATTAAAACCCCCGCTTGCCCCCAGGACATAAGACCCCAAAAATTTCCCTGAAAGTCTTTCCCCGGTGTCCATTAATTTTGAGAGCACATTCCGGTCTGTCCCAGCCATTCTCAGATTGGTAAATTTTCTACTATTCAGGGAAAGGGCCCTTTCAAAAAATTTGTGGAAGTTTTCCCCCCAAGCCACATTCTATTGGCTTCCCCATGATTGGACAACGTTCCACCAAATGTCCCAGTCCTTTACACTGCCAGCAGAAAATGGGGCCCTGAGCTCTAGGTAAATTATCTCTTTTTAGGGTAGGTGACCTTTCACCCAACCATGAGCTATTGCTTTAGAACATTTTTTTTTCCCCTTTCGGGACAGGAACAGTCTTACCCCATGCTGGCGTCTGTTGGTTACTAAGGAGATGCAGTACCTGGAGGAATTCCTCGGTGGCGCTATACCTCTCCACAACTGAGACAATCTTGATCACACTTTTGGGGTATGTACCCTACACACTGCTGGAGCCTCAAGGGTAGGGCACTGACAAAGCGGTCACAGACAACCTGCTCGACCACCTGGGCAGGCATAAGATTCTCTGGTTTTATTCACTTGCTGGTGATGTGGAAGAGGTCATACATTTGTGACCTAGCTGACTTTGCAGGATCAAACTCCCAGGTGTAGACTCTGTGGGCCCGAACTGCCAGGGTAACCCACAGTCTGGCTAGTATCTCCCCTTTCAATTTGGTGTAGTCTTTGGCATCTTGAAGCCTTTAGTGGTTCACCCATTAAAAAGGGGGCCAGGACATCTGCACACTGGTCCACGGAAGGCTGCTCTCTCCGCAATCTGCCAAAACTTCGACATCTTCAGTCATCTTCCATAGTACGTTTTAACACCACTTGACGGGGTGTGAACTGCCCAGCTGTCGACCCTTCTGTCCTCTCAGTCAAGACCTGTAGCTGCTGCCTCAGAGCCTAATTCATCTGCTGCTGTTCCTTCACAATTGCTTGGTGTGTTCCTATCAACAGGCGATTGGTCTCTGCCTGGGCCCGTACAGTCTCTTCATGTGACTTTAGCTGGCTTGCCGCCATCAGTTGGAGGTTGGAATTGGCCTGAATTAGCTGTTTCAACAGCTCTTCCATCTTAACAATCTCAGCTTGTTGAACAGTTTTCACCCAGGACATTAGGTTTGCAACACTTCATCTGCCTGTCTCTTTAAGAGTGCTGTCTCTTTAAGATGCCTGCATCCTCCACCAAATGAGAGCATTTATGGCTCTGAGATCATAGCATAAGTCCGTTAGGCATAGAGACAGAGGAAGTCTGGTGTGTAAATACGGATCCTTACATATATTTATTTAGCAAAAATAAACATGTGTAGCAATAACAGACACAAAAGAAGAAAACAAAACTCCTGCTCATCCAAGCACTTACTAGACAGTGATAACTTCCTCACAGACACTTTAGCCAAAATGGAGTTTGTGCAGCATACACTGACTTCCTCTATTGTATAGTTCCTCCAACCCAAATGCCAAGACCAGAGTTGCAGCCACACCTAATCAGCTGACTTTATATATGCCAGGCAAATCCTGGCATGGAACTTGGGGAGTAGGCATCCACTCAGCACTTTGCCTACTCCCAGTAAAAGCTGTCGTGGAATGGCTGGAACAGCCATACTAACATTTAAACATGTGTCAACTGCATGATGCAGCTGAGACCTATCTAATGGCATTTACTTCACCTAAGCTTCTTACCTTGGTAACATGCATCTGCGTTTCTCCAGGTATATTTAAAGAACCTGGCTGGAATATACATTGAAGGAAATAATTATTTGATCCTTTGCTGATTTTGTAAGTTTCCCACTGACAAAGACATGAACAGTCTATAATTTTAAGGGTAGGTTAATTTTAACATTGAGAGATAGAATATAAACATATTTTTTAAAAAAATTGCACCTCGTGTGGTATCTTTGATCATGAGGAAGGTGAGAGATCAGCCTAAAACTACAAAGGGGAGGGGAACTTGTTAGTGAACTCAAGACAGCTGGGACTACAGTCATCAATAAAACCAATGGTAATGCATTACGCAATGCCCGCATGATCCTCCAGCTCAAGAAGGCACATATGCAGGCCCATCTGAAGTTTGCCAATGAACACCTGGATGATTCTGTGAGTGAAAAGGGAAGGTGCTGTGGTCGTGAGAAAAAAAGCTGAGCTTTTATAAATTTTTCCTACTCCCAATGTTTGGAGGAAGAGAAATGCAACCTCCACTGTCAAGAATGGAGGTGGAAACTTTATTTTTGGGGGCGTTTCTCTGCTAAGGCAAGGCTACTTATCTCAATGGGGGGATTTGGGTGGGGCCATGTACCCTAAAAAACCCGGTGACACCTCCTTCCCTGACCAGGACACTTCCCTTTCCCGCAAGACAATACCCAAAAAGTACAGCCAAAGACGACAAAGGAGTGGCTCAAAAAGAAGCACATTAAAGGTCATGGGGTGGCCTAGCCCGTCTCCGACCTTAATCCAAAAAACTTATGGAGGGAGTTAAAACCCGAGTTGCCAAGGACAGTCAAATTTAAAGTTTTGAGATGATCTAATGAGGATTGGACCCAAAAATTCCCTCCTGAATGTGCCGAACGTATATCAACTACAAAAAAAGTCTGATGCTGTGCTTGCCAGTAAGGGTTTTGCCACCAAAATATTAAAATTTTGTTTGCCAGAGGGATCAAATATTTTTTTCACGCAAAATGCAAAAACATTTATATAAATTTACGATGTGATTTTTTGGATTTTATTTTGATATTCATCTTCAATGTTAAAATTTCCCACTTTTAAAATTTAGACTGTTCATTTCTTTGTCATGGGCAATCGAAGGATCAAATGTTATTTCCCTCCTGGAAGCATCAAAGCCCCTTCCCGCTGCTGATTAAGTGCATACAATACATTTCTTTATATAAATACACATTGAAAGACCCCAGTAATGCCGCTGTTGTGTTGGCACTGGTCTCCTAGAAGGAGCGGGGCATAATTATGGCCATGGTTAGAACTGTGTACTGTTGTCATGTCATTTTTTTTTTTGGATGTGGTTGGAGGTGTGGACTGATTTGTCCTTCTTTGCAATCTCTAAAAGTTGGGAGTATGCATATATTCAGTGTTTATCTGCTTCTTGGCGTCTGCAGAGTGCTGCTGGTTCATTTGTGTTTGCAAAAAAGTGGAGTTGCTGGGGTCTATAAGGATGTATTGGCATAAAATGATATGTATTCACAGAACAAATATTATCATTTTTACCTTGTTCATATTGGGTCCCTATACTTATATGGCCCTTGGGCAATTACCTAGTGTGCCCAATGGATAGGACAGCCCTGAGTGCATGCAGTGATTGGCAGTCTAGTAGTGCCTCTCATACTGCTCTTTACATGTACCAGGATGATGAGGCAGCCTCCTTTGGAACAGTTGAGGGCCAATCTTCATTTTTGTTTGGTTCATTGTATATAAAGTAACATGACACAGAGCTCTGTCTCAACTAGTAGTGAGTTCCAAGCTTCCACTCTCTCTTTCTGATTGTTTATATTGTAAGGACTTGCTTCATATGTATTTGTTATATGCTTCTTTCAACATGCTATGATTTATCACAGATCCATTAATATGTTGTGAGGGACAATCAACAACCTAAACTTCTTTTGGAACTGGATTACTGGATTATCTAATTGTCCTTACATTTACCATTTTCACAATTAAGATATTTCCAGAGAATTCCTGAGAAATAGAATTGACCAAAGGCACACTAGATTAATAGATTATGGGTTAAATCAGTATTGTCCTAAAGAACCAGTTATCTGATCAACAATGGAAATATTTCATTTTGAGATCACCAACACATATGGTAAGAAGATAAATTCGAATTACTGAATGGCAGATCTAAAGTAAAAATTTGATTGTTGGCACAGAAATATGAATACAGTATGGTCTTTTTGCTTTGGGTGCCAAAACAAATAAATTGGAGATGGCTTACATTTTTTGTTTGTGGTCATACCCTAAACTGATGCATTTTCTGGACAACACAAAAAAACTTGGACAACTCATAACAGTTCTCCAATGACGGTACTTATACTGTAGACTAATGGAGGTCACAGGTATGTAATAAGTTTACTTTTGAGAATATCCGTGTCTCCTTTGTAATTTAAAGATGAAAACAATTTATTGATTCACATGGTGTGTTAAAATAGTACGTCATCGGCTCTCCATAACAATGAAAAATGCACAGAAGCAAAATAGATACGTCAAACGTGGTCCGACGTTTCGGCCCAAAAAGGCCTTCCTCAGGGACCTTAAAAGCTGTCGGCAGAACAGGCAGAAGAGGAGAGCGTTCAGGTATGTAAAGATGTGGTATTTTATCTATGTGTTAAATTATTTTATGGCAAATGACTATTTATTAGTGCAACAACTAGAAACCCAGGAGATCTCACTATTAACATAGTTACATAGTTTGCAAGGCTGAATAAAAACATACGTCCATCCAGTTCAGTATTGTGCTAAGGGTTGATACAGAGGAGCAAAAACCCCTATGAGGTAGAGCCAATTGTCTCATTTTAGGGAAAAGATTCCTCCCAACTCCAATCTGACAATCAGAATAAATCCCGCTAGATCAAGACCCTTCTCCAGGAATCCTTGTCACTATACTTGTGTATATTATTAACTCTAGAAATGCATCAGAGAGTTTTTGAACTCTGTTATTGATTGCCATTTCAAGTTTCCTTTGGTTGAGCGTTCCACAAGTCTCACTGTCTTACAGAAGAATCCCTTTCTTTGTTTTTGTAGAAACTTTCTTTTCCTCAAGACATAGAGGATGCTCCCTTGTTTGGATTCTGCATGGGTATAAATAGATATGGGGAGAGGCTCTATATTGGACGTTAAAAATATTCTTTATACATATGTATTTTGTCCTTCCCACAAGCCAGTTCTTTTCTCCAGCTAAATAACCCTATTTGTTTTCTTTCTGGGTTTTGTAGTAAAAAACTGTCTGTTTATTATTTTTGTTGCGCTTTGTACATGTTCAAGCTCTACAATGTCTTGCTGTGAACTGGTGCCCCAAAATCTGTACACAATATTCTATGTGGTATGACCAGTGACTTGTATATTGGGAGAATAATGTTCTCATCATGTGCATCTATGCCACGTTTAATACACCCCATGATCCTATTTGCCTTGGCTGATGCTGACTGTCCATGGCTGCTACATTTGTTTTGTCACCAGGATCTCAATGCCTTCTCATTCACTTTTTCCCAGCGTTGTTCTGTTTCATAAGTAATCATGGAATGGATTTTTCCTCCCCACGTGCATAACCTTGCATTTATCTGTATTAAACCTCATCTATCATTTCTTTGCCAAGGTCTCGGACTTTTTCAGATCCCTTCTGTAAATAAAACATTTGTTCTCTATTGTGCTTGATTACTTTGCAGAGCTTAGTTCATCTGCAAAAGATACATATTTTACTGTGCAATCCACGTTGTAAAGATCATTAATGAACTTATTAAAGAGAATAGGAGCCAATAAGACCCCTGAGGTACAACACTAGTAAACAGGGATCCAGTCGGAGTATGTACCAGTCAATCACCACCTTTGTTTCCTATCATTGAGCCAGTTACATTACCCACTTGCAAATATTTTCCCCATGTCATGGCATTCTCATTTTACTTTCCAAACCTTTTATGTGGCACTAGTTCAAAATCTACGATTACAGTATATAAATCAATGCCTCTCCATGATCCGTCTAGAACCTAATGTCCTATAAAGCTGATGAGATTAGTTTGACAGGACCAATCCTTCATAAACCCATGCTGGAACGGCGTTATTACATTTATTATCAGTAAGTTACTTAGTTATAGCATCTCTTAGAAACTTCAAACATTTTACCTACAACAGAGGTTAAACTCACCAGCCTCTAGTTTCCAGGATCACTTTTTGACCCCTTTTTCAATATCGACACCACATTTGCTATTCGCCAATCCTTTGGGACATACATTGTTATTATATAGTACTTAAATTATTAAGATTTAGGGGGGGCTATCTATGGGAATGACTTAAACTCTCTTAGGACACAGGGGTGTATATCATCAGGGCCTGGACTATTCACCTTTATGAAACCTGACTCTTTCCTAAAGAATTCTATAAAAGGAATCTATCATGCTGAACATGCTATCTGATCTGTCACTGCTTGTTATTCGTGTGTGCGAGTTATTAGGCATGTTGTATTTGTGTGAATTCTTTTTATTATTGAACAACAACTATGTTCTTCAATCAACCCAAAAGACTCATAAATATCAATGTAGATTTTTGGAAGTAGGAGGTTTTTTTTTTCTTAGATTTGCTTATTAGGAGGATTCTGTTTGTGCAGGTAATTTTACTGTGCAGAATATTAGGCAACTAAATAAATATCATTTATTATTACCATCTGACTTGTTTATTTTCACACAGGCAACCAATATACAACAGACAATTTTAGAATAACATTTCTGACATCAAAACAAAACAAAATCCAAATAAGTGACCATATCGCCCTCTTTCTTTACAAATGACACTCAAAAGCATTAATCCATAGGATACTGTCTGTTGGTTGATCTGTTTTACGATCAGCAGTTGTTGAGGCTGCCACACAGCCTACAGACATGTGCAGAGATGTGTGCTGTATTCCCTCCCTGTTAGTCTCACCATTTTAGGAGGGACCATTCACGGGTGCCCTGCGACCCTCACCACGTCGCAGCAAGCCATGTCCCTTTCTGCGTCGGCGCGCGACCCAAATGTATGGGGTTGCGAGTGCGGCTGTTCCTGGAACCAGTCCCTGCCTTTTAACCAGGACAGCGCTCTGCCCAAATTACGGTGCGCTGGCCCTTTTAAACTTAACCAGTGCGCGAGGCCCTCTATGATATGTAATGAGTGGTGTCTCTGGGAGCAACCTCTTCAGATCCTGATCTTGGAGTAAAACATTCCAATATTTGTTAATAATTCTATGGATCAGAGGTGCCTGAGAATCAAATGTACCTATGATCTGCAGATGGGTTTCTTCCTCTTACTATCTCTGAGATGTCAATAATTGTAATCTGTCTCTTGCTAAAGCAGTTCAACATGCTTCTCCAATCACTTCCTTGGGGTGTCCCCTATGTAAAAATCTCTCATGAATGTCCTTATCTGTGACCGAAATGATGTCAATAGGTAAGTTCTTTCAGGTGTAAGAAACTGAGCCTCGAGGGGATTACATTTTACAAGTGACCTCGGATGACAGCTCTCCCATCGCAGTAGGCTATTGGTCGCTGTACTTTCCTATACACTTCTGTGCCAATGGTACAGTCTGTATGTTTTGTTATCAGAACATCCAAGAAAGGTAAGACATATTTACTAGTTTTATATGTAATCCATAAGCCTATTTCATTTTTGTTTAGTCCTTCCACAAAAGAGACAAAGGAGGATAAACTTCCACTCCACAAGACAAAACATCATTGACGCATCTTACACAATGTTGTCCTTGACATTCTCCATGGTTTCTGAGAAAACAACTGTACTCTCCCACCAGCCCAGGAGCAAGTTAGCATATGTAGGAGCATTAGGATCCTACATTGCTGTGCACATGCTCTGGTGGTAGTTTCTTACGGTCATTAAAAAACAGTTGTTTTTAATGAGATTTCAGAGAGTGATCACAATATTGCATTATGTGAACTTGTATTGTATATCCCCGTATTCTTCATGATCCATTCAACACGCTTTAGGCCATTTCTTGGGGACAGAAGAATACAAGACCTCAACATCAATGCTATATAACAAAGTTTGACGATCAATGGTTACTCCTTCCAGTTTGGACAATAGCTC
This sequence comes from Phyllomedusa bahiana, assembly GCA_025379985.1. Classification (NCBI taxonomy): domain Eukaryota; kingdom Metazoa; phylum Chordata; class Amphibia; order Anura; family Hylidae; genus Phyllomedusa; species Phyllomedusa bahiana. The sequence goes on along the minus strand of JAODAL010033124.1, from coordinate 33,927 downwards.
TTATGTAGCTCGCACAAAGGAGACTTGACAGGACAACATTTTTCAAGATTTTATAAACATACATAACTAGCATTCTGTGTTATGCCTATTGATACCCGTTTAACTATGGGTCTTCCTTTCAGGCTTCCAGACCCTTGTGGATCTTTGGGAGTCCATAAAACATAGCCTTTATAGGATATGTAGGCAACAAAAAATCATATTCCTTTACTGATCAACCTGTTGCTCAAAGCATCATGCACCAATATCCGAAGACGTTCAAATAGAGAGGGAGTCGGGTCTATATTCAGCACCCTATAGCAGTTTTTATCTTTTAGCCAATCAAGGCCCATTCTCTAAAATCTCTTGACATCAAGGACCACCAAATTTCTCCCTTTGTCCGCTGGTTTAATTACTATTGATTTATCATTTTGTAAAGACATTAAAGCCTGTGTCTCTTTCCTGGTACGATTTCACCTAGCGGGACCGGGTGCTATCTGTTTGAATTCATGTGTAATTACATCTAAAAATATACCAATGTAATTATAGGGTTGTGGGGGTTCCGGTCTAAAATCATCTTCTGATAATAAACCGTGCAAGGTTCTTATGCCTTCTAAATCAGAGAGTTCTAAACCATAGTGTTCTTACACATGGATCACTATATTTACTATTTTGCCATAGGCAAAAATAAACTCTATCAGTTTCCTCAATCTATAAAAGCACATAAACGTAACATTTTATTTTGTATACAATCTTAACCTCTATAACATATTTAAAAACCTGATTCTAACTCTCAATTTTATCCATTTCTAATGTGAAGAATACTCCTTTTCTTTTATCAAGGTTGGTGGGAACACACCTATTAACAAGGGGACCTCTATATATTCAGTGATTTACTAACTACTTTAAGTTGATCCAATACTTCCCACTTGGGCATATCATCCCTATCCATTGGACATAAAACATATAAGGTTTCCTCGTATGGATACATCTGCAGCGGGTCGACACTTGTAGAAGGAGGGAGAAATCACCATTAAATGTTCTTGACCTGACCTACCACAAACCTTGGTTTCACCAGCTAACTGGCTTCATCAGGGGATAGAGGCCCGGACCTCACAAACTATGTTACTATGTAACTATAGTCAGAACATTTTATGTGCTGCGGGATGAACAAAAATACCAATACTGTCATTTTTTTTACGGCATTCATCATGCGGGTTAAATAACATAACAGATTTATAGACTGGGTCATCATGTACTGGGCAATACCAAACATAAGTACTCTTTTTATATTTGGACGACAGCTGTTTTAAATGGGAAAAAGTAAGTGTACATGTTTTTACTTTATTTTTCTGTGTTTTACCTTTCATTTACATTTTTTTATATGTCCCCGTGGGTGACTTGACTCAGTGATCTATGTATCACTGTTACAATACACTACATAGCTGCACTGCTATGCATTGTTATCAGTCAATGACTATACCCAGGCATGTGGTAACAGGCAACCCATAAGCCTTTGTTAGGCTTCTGGGTTACAATGGCAGGCATTGGCACCCTACAAACGCAGGTGTTCCAATGCAGACAGAGGCTGATCCCTCCCTCTGTCTTTCAATTAACTACCGCAGTCACGATTGACTGCGTCATCTAATGAGTTAACCGGCCGTTGCAACTGATTCCATACGGCGATCATGCAGGATCTGCTTGTGATCTTCTGGACTTACCTATACTTCCATTTGTGGGAACACCCACCCGCACAAGCCGTATGAGTATATCCAATGTCAGGAAGGGGTTAAATAAAAATAAGCAAAAATTATAATGGAGAATTGCAAGTTTTCTTACATTTTTCTGACAAAACTCTATACCAATCTGCTCAACTCTTCTTGCTCTATAACATGCTACTGGCAGATTAGTTATCATGTTCAGCTTGATAGGTTCGCTTTGGCTGCTTGAGCCCACATATAATATCCACCTCCAAACTTTCCCTCGGTCCCCCACCACACCACTTTCTAAAATAAACAACACTATAAACACAAGCAGGAAACTGACACAGAGAAACCCCTAATTAGAGGATCGGGGACAGGCGTGCACTGCAACTATACAAGCACCGATATAATACCGCCATGTAGTGACCACATAGGTCCCCTCATTAAAGGGGTTATACGGGAAAAGAAGAAAACTTAATACCTAAACTACATGTCATAATGAAACATTTACTAAATACATTTAATTAGAAACGTCTCTTTGTTTTGTCTAGGGGATAATCATTATAGGACAAGAAAATGGCCGCTGAACTCCTTCCTACAGGAAGTAGGGCAGGCTCTGTGAGTTACTTCCTGGTTAGACTGACTGACATAACTGAGCATGTGCTGTGCTCAGTCAGCTTCACAGATTTGTGGTATAAGGGACAGCTTTGTAGAGTAGAAAGAGACAAAGGCTGTCCCAACACACCACAAACACCACAACCACAAACCCCCCCCATTAAACCAAATTGGGGAAAATTTAGTTATCAACAGCATGCCTAACAATTACTCTACCCACGAGCCCAGTGAGGAGAAAGATCCAATATAGCAATAATATGCAATATAAGGCTATGTTCACATGGCGTAACTGCAGGGCAGGGGCGTAGCTGCAGGGGGTGCAGAGGTAGCAGCCCAAAAGCCCTTCTGCCACATAAGAAAACACCAGTTTGTAAATAGCGCATGGTGACTGGGGGGCCCAATTTCACTTTGTGCACTAGGGCTCAAGAGCTTGAAGTTACGCCTCTGCTGCAGGGCGTACAGTATGCCCCACAATTACGCCAGGTGTTTGGGAGTCGCGCTGATAGCCTTACTCCGTGCCCGGGGGGGAGGCCACGTTGACAGTCATTAACGGGAGCATTTTGCTGAAGAAATTTGAATGTCATTATCACCCAGTAATACAATACGATGTATTGTACCCCGGGGGGAAAGGAGGCGTAACCATTTTTCCTTGAGAACTGTGGATTCCCGTAATTCGGGCGGCCCAGCTTGTCATATTAGAGTGAAAATATGACAAAAAAAATTCCCCTGTGTGAACATAGGCTAACAGTGTTTGTAAGTTGTACACACTGGATTGTGACAGATTTACTGCTTGTCTTTAGTATTCCTTCATTATGTTCTTATTTTTTGGGTTTCTCGCACAACCCCTTTAAGTAGAAAGGTAGGCATATAAGCCTCTTAGTAGACAGGTAGGTATATGCCCAAAAGTAGGGTAGTTCGGTTTTATAGCCCCAACTCAGAAACAGGCGGTATATCTAGTAAGTGATTGGTTAAAAAGGGCCCTCTTTTTTAAGTAGGAGATAAAAAGCCGCATATGATGTAGATTAGTATAAAGCCTTTTCCTAAAAAAAAAAAAGTAGGAGGTTTTAAAAGGTTCCCAGAGCTAAGTAGGTATATAGGCCACCTAAGTAGGTAGGTAATTTTATGGCCCCCCAGACATCCTACTTTTTTGTTAGTATTTGTATTATATTTTTCATGGAAAAACACTGAAGATTGCCCCTTTTGACACAATGAAAAGTAATCAGTGAACAACCTGTATAACAGTGTAATTTTGGTGTGCTCTCAAAGTAACTCAACACACAGTCATCAATGTCTAAACTGCTGGCAACAAAAGTGAGTACACGCCCAAATGACAATTGACAAATTGTGGACAAAGTGTTAATATTTTTATTTTCCAGTACTGCCTTAACTCTCTTGAGCATGGAGTTCACTAGAGCTTCACAGGGTGCAGCCACTGGAATATTAACAGAACTAGTGCCTACGGTGTACAGGGCCCCGCTGCCACAGGTGGCTCGGCCGGCCCATCCTGCCTCAAAATACCTGTACAGAGGCAAGGCCAGGAAGTGAGATGGCTAATGCCCCTGATCCCTGTGTGGCTCGATTAACTGTTTGCATATCTCTGGACAAAGCCCTTAGCGGAGCTGAGCTGCACCGCTATTAAGCCTCGTAGGTTTAAGGATTGAGGCCTTAAGCCTACCAGGCATCAGATCCTAGCACTGATGTAAGTCAACATTGGCTTTTTAATATACGCAGGCTTCACTTGGATAAAGCCCGGCCTGTGTCTGGCGAAAAAAAAGGGGGCCCGCCTACCTACCTACCTGGTGCTCACCTTCAGCCTACCTACCTACCTACGTGGGCCTACATAAAGCCTACCTACCTACCTAAGGCCCACCTACAGCTTATCTACTTAGTCACCTGGAGCCCACCTAAAGCCTACCTACCTGGGGCCCACCAAGTGCCTACCTACCTACCTACCTACCTAGGACCCACCTAGAGCCTACCTACCTAGCTAGCTACTTGGGATCTACCTACAGCCAACCTCCCTAGCTACCTGGGGCCTACCTACAGCTTACCTACTTAGCTACTTGGGGGCTATCTACCTTGCTACCTGGGGCTATTTATGCCTACCTGCTTACCTGGGGCCTGCCTCGCTGGGGACTGTCTACCTGGGGCCTGCCTTGTTACCTACCTGGGGGTACCTAGCTTACTGGGGTCTACCTACCTGTGGCCTGCCTTCCTACCTGGGGCTTAACTTCTGACAACCAAACTATCTAGGACCAATCTATCTACAAACCAACTTATGGCCAACCTACCTGGTGGCTAATTTCTGCTATTTTACCTTATCTGGAACCTACCAACCTACCTACCTGGAGCCTACTAACCTACCTACCTAAAGCCAACCTATCTAGCAGGGGTCTACATAGCTAACTGGGGCCTACCTACCTACCTACCTAGGACCTAGCTATCTAAATGGTAATATGAATCTGAAGGGACCAGGCCCAGACTGGCAACATAACCAACCGGGCGGATACACTTGCGATTGGACCCCTGAGCCAGGGGACCCGCAGACCCCCTTCACCATATAAGCATCTGTGGTAGGAGTTGAAACATGCAATCAGGAAAAGGAACCCTTCACACCTGTGAAAGATGGAGCAGCTTGATCACAAGAAGTGGGACAAAATACCTGTGGACAGGTGCAGAAGTCTCATTGAGAATTACAGAATTTTTTTGCTTGTAGTGATTGCCCCAAAAGGTTGTGCAACAAAACATTAAGTTAAGGGTACCCTCATTTTTGTAGAGGCCAGTTTCATTAGCTTTTTTTTTTAATTTTTCTGTTGAATCACATTTCAAAAGCAATGTCTGAATTTCATTAGCTGATTTTCAGTATTATTACTTTTATCCATTTTAAATTATTGTGATCATTGTGTGTAGGTCAATATACTGTAGAGTACCAGTACAGTATTCACTTATGTAAGAATGTACCTTTCCAGTGAATATGGCACATGTCAATAAAATTCATGCACGTGTATGTGCAGAACAAACAGGCAAGTCTGTAGGTTATAACCAAACATTACATTTTGATAAAATGCTTTCTCATTCTACAAGTGTTAGCAGAGTTTGCCTGGTATATACATGCTATATATGAAAATGGCTGCAGTCATGGGAAGTAAAGTGAGAATAAACACTGTGTGTGTACACAGTGAAAGACCCTGTGGTCCTAATGTCTAGACTGGTTAAACAGGAGCAGCTTATAGCCACTACCTAGTCCTATTAAGTGAAGACAAGTAACTCAACACCATATCATTTATGTCAATATAGACCGGAGGTTAAGAGTCTTTACCAAGCTATCTTTGAGACACTGGAGAATTGCATGTTTTGTTTTGGTTTTTTTTTTTTGCTTTTTTTTTTTAAAAAGCTAAACCAGTAATGTTGCTTTCCTACATTTCAAGACAAATGGTTAAAGGCAAAAATCTTTATTCTTTAAATATTGATTGGAATTTGAAAATTGCAGCTTCTTCTAAGAAAGTAAAAGACACTTATATGTAAAGTATGAAGTAACAAGCAAATACCTGTCATTTAAAATACTGGTAATAAAGACTAAGGGGGGAGTCTGAAAAGAGGGCCACCCGCCCTTTTAAGGACATTAAAAGAGGGGTTTAATGCACTTTTAATAATGAACCTGTCAAAAAAACGCCGTCTGGGGATACCCTGTATTAATTGATGTACCTAATCTGGTGCAAAGATAAATTGGGGGGGATAACATTTCATTGTAGCATATTTGATTGCTATTTTGGGAATTCAAATGTGGGTATAAAGCGCCTTAGTTTGGTTTTACTGCAGTTCATTTATATAGATAATAGGGCGTCATCAGTTTTTTGACGCAAAATAGATCAAAAAAAGGTGTAGTCCTAATGAGACATGTCGCACTAAGTCGGAGACTAGACAGCCCCAAGTAAAATTGGTACTTTCACATTGTTTTCCTTCCGTGACATTTTTCAGTTAGATTGCAAACTCTATGTAGGTATTGCTTCATCATCATGAAGCTTGTGCAGTTCTACTAGATGGACTGTAGATTTTTATTACCATGAAACTATGTACTGTAACCCAATATGTAGATCAAACATCCCGGGGCCACAGGCGGGGGGGGGCATTGTTCTCAGCTGAAAGCTAGTGGAGCATTAGATTTTGTCCACCAAGGGCCGATTCCAGTCTTGTCTTTGTAGTGGTGCCATGATTTTATAAGTGTGGTTAGTCAGGTAAGCCTGGGTTCACACTATGATACTGCATACGTTGCAGGTATTCGTCAGGGTAATGTGCAAAAGGGTACCTCGGCGGATACAGTGACACAGCCAAGGTGGCCTGAAGGGGATAATCGAGAGCGTTGCCCCCGTGTGGACTTCTTTTTCTTATTTCCGCGGTACAGTTTTCCTGCAGAAACCAAAGATAATAGATACGCTTTGAGTCCATAAATAATTTTTGCGCTGGAAAATTGAGCAAACATAGCCCACACTGGGATACCTACAACGTATGCAATATCATAGTGTGAACCAACCTTAAGCTGCTGTGACATCACCAGTGGGTTTCAGACAGGTGGCTACTGTGATGTCACAAGTGCATTTCAGACAGGTGAACTGTGACATCAGAATTTAGCTTCAATGACATCACAAGTGAGATTAACTGCTATGACTTCACAGGTGACTTTAGGACAAGTAGCATGCTATTAAATCTTAAATGTATATCACCTAAGTAAGCTACAGTGACATCATATCTAGATTTAGTTAGGTAACATATTGTGATATCATACAAGTGTTTCACACAGATTATCAGCTGAGACATCACAACCCATGTTTAGGCAGTAAAGCTTCTGTAACATTGCAGTAGTGTTTTAGTTAGATAATCCTTTGTGACATAAAAAGTATATTTCAGTGAGGTTGATTCAGGTGAACTCAAGAGCAAACCCATCTAGGGTCAGTAAATCACTGACCCAGCTGGTATTTCTGCCAGAAGGCTGGTACCATTATTAAATTTGTATAGGCACTATTAGGCTATTAGGCTATGTTCATTTTAAACTGGGACGTATCTCGCCCCGTATTTTGCACCGTCCCAGTCATTACGGTCATAGACAACTATGGATTATGTCTCCTCCTTCTGCTCGCACAATACGACGAGCGGCGAGATAAGTGACATGTCAATTATTCACGGTGTATAAGCACCGTGAACAATGAATGTCTATGGGGCAGGCGGGCTGACGCCCCGCCCCCTCTCCCACCAGCCCCGGCCCTGCTCCCAAGCACACGGTGTAATTGCAGGCGAAATACGTCCCGCAATTATTGCCGTGTGAACCCTGCCTTAAGGGAACCTCTCACATAAGTTATGCTGCCTATCAGAATGCACTTACCTGGTCAGCTTACAAGTCTACAGGGAGCAATGCTCTGCACCTTTTGTTTCTCCTGGTTTGAGTCCACACCTAGAGACATGATCTGCTGAAGGTTCCTTGAGTGACACTCTGGACAAAGGGTGTGTCACACGGGCCAGGACACTGCACCAATCAGCTACGGGAGCGGTGTCCGGTCACTCCATTTAAACCTGCTGGAATCTCCCTGCTGTGCCTGTAATATTTCCTGGCTTATCCCTGCTACTTCCGTTTAGCTGACCTCCGTTTGTTTGCTTGACTTCGGCTTGCTTTCTGATTTGGTTCCTTGCTTCTGTACGTGTGCTGACCCTTGGCGAGTTTTCTGGTTTCTCTTTGGATTCTGATTCGTGGCCGGGCATTTCTTTATTGTAGCTGACTTGGACTGCCTGACTCTTCTTTCCACCGGAGAGCCCCAGCACTTTAGCAGTGTAGTGACCATCACCAAGTTGGGGTCTGCCGTCTAGGGCAGCATGTCAAGTAGGCAGGGACCATTGGCTGGGTTTCAATTAGGGCTCACTGTACCTTCCTTAGCATGATATTATCACAGGCCGAAACCGTTACTGCTCTCCTCGCACTATTTAAACCCTTGACTGCCTTGGTAAAGCAGATGCAGGGGATTACTGAGGGTACAGCAGAAGGAGACTTCCCCCGAGTCAGAGTGTTCCGGCATCGCTTTCCCCTAATGTGGAATCCCCTATTCAGCTGGTTCCCAGGTGACAGGAAGGCCTTTCTGACATTTAAGGAGGAATATCACTTGTATTTTAGGCTCCGCAAATAGATTTCAGGAAATGAGATGCAGAGAGTGGGAATTGTTATGTCCCTTCTTCAGGGTCCCCACCAGGAGTGGGCATTCTCTTTACTGCCTGATTAGCCAGAACTGTCTTCTGTGGACAGTTTCTTTGTCTCTTTAGGCATAATTTTTGCTGACCCTGATAGGGAAACTGTGATGAAGACTTAGCTGACCATCATGAGGATGGGTAAAAAGACTGTGGGAGAGTTTTGCTCTGAACTTCATTGCTGGTGTGTTCCGGTTAGCTCTCTGGTGTCAGTTTAGGTTATGACTAGCTGACCATGTTAAGGATATGTTGGTGGCTTACCCTGACGTCTCCCATTCCTGAGATAACCCATGAGGAACCAATGCAAGTGGGGGATTCTTTTGCGACTTCTGCCAGTGACCTTCTCATCGTGTCCTAGGATTGTGAGACAACTGTGTCAGAGATGGGCACTTTGTCAAAGAGTGCCCCCAAAAGGAAGACAAAGCTGGAAAACTCCAGCAACCTAGGTGATTTGCAGGAAGGTCACCTAGGAAACAGGTATTTTCTACTGTATCAAAAAAGTTGTTGCTCCCAGTCAAAATATCATACCTTTTTATGTCTGGTTCTGGGAATACTATTGTAGATTCTGAGTCGGCGACCAAATTTGTAGATGCTTCTTTTGCCAAGCGTCTGGGCCTCCCATGGAGACCTCTATCCGATTACTGGCCGGTGGTGGCTCGTGATTCTACTGCATTGGTTAGGGGAACTATCCAGCATTGTACTTCTAATTATCGGATGTTTTAGGACCCTAGCAACGCCCCCCGGTCCTAAGAATGTATTGATTTTTTTCCTGTTTTCCCCCCATCCCAGCCTTCAATTACACCTGCTTCTCATCTATTCTGGAGTTGTATCTTCCTGCTTCATCTATATGATAAGATCACTTATTTTTTCATATTTATGCAAATTTTTTAACCAGGTTATAGAAAAAGCTATGTTTTAACTACCCTTTGGGTGACATGTATGATTTGTGGCGTCCAGACACCCATTTCTGTGTGCATTATATTGGTGTACAAGATGCCTATTTATGAACCCGCTCTACTGCAGATCTTAAATCAGACGCATTCTAGTGCATAAACGTCAATTCTTCTTCAGGTAAACCACTTTGAAAGTGCTCTACCTGTTCCAGCAGTAATGCTCCTGAAATTGCGGTAACAAAGCTATAAATCTATAGCTTTGTACAGTTCTAGTGCACCCCTCCCCCCCAGTGCGCTCTGTAATGCGCCTGATATTGGCGTATGGGAAATTTTAAACTATAGCGAACGGGGCTGCGCTAGATATCGAGCTGAAAAGACTTCTGCCGCAGCCCCATTCATACATGTGCCCTTTGTTTTTTGCTTATTATACTTGGTAACACGGAGGTAGAACAGATTCCTGTCTTTATTCTTGACTTTGCTGTAGTTTTTTCAAAGACACAGTCACAGATGCTACCTCCTCACAGATCCTATGACTGTGCCATGGACCTGTTGCCTGGAGTAAAATTTCCAAAGGACAGACCAATCTGTCTGGTCCAGAGAGACTTGCATGAAACAGTTGCATTGCAGAAAGGGTCATATTCGGCCTCCTGTGTTCCCTATGGTTGCAGGGTTTTTCTTTGTGGCGGAAAAGGATGGAGGTCTCCGTCCTTGTATCTATTACAAGGAGCTTAATAAGATAATGGTGAAAAACTAATATACCTTACCCTTGATTCCAGATCTGTTCAATAAAATTTATGGTTTTCCAAGTTGGGCCTGAGAGGGACTTATACATTTATTTGCAATTTTTCTGTATCAGTTCGACCATTAACTGATGACTAATGACTAAACCTAAGGCCCTAGAAGCTTTTGAAAAACTTAAGCAATGTTTGGTTTTAGCCCCTGTTTTTTCAAGCTGACCATATCAAATCCTTTGATGTAAAAGGTGATGCATCTGAGTCCGGAGCAGGGGCTGTGCTCTCCCAGGGATCTGTTACCATGACTAACCTTCGCCCTTGTGCCGTCTTTTCGCGTAAATTTTCCTTTGCTGAGAGGAATTATGATGTTGAAAACCTGAACATCCATGTCATTCTCCTATGCCTTCCACCCTGAGACTAATGAGCAGACGGAGAAGGTGAATCAAACGATAACACAGAAACTCTGTTGTTTTGTCTCTGATCAGCAGGCAGACTGGGTAAAATATTTACTTTTGGTAGAATTTGCTATTAATAATTAGAATGATGTATGTGGGAAGCACAATAAGGAAACTTAAGTATAGAATTGCAGAACACCTGGCTGGTATCCGTAATAAACAATCACAATTGTCAGGGGCTTCTAGACATTTTGTGGAAACACATGCGGGCAAAAACCGCATCCCTACAATGTGGGGTGATTGAAAGGGTTAACAAACCACACAGAGGGGGGAACTGGGAGCATAAAGTAAGACTGCGGGAAGCCTATTGGATCATGACCTGCGACACACGCTTCCCCAAAGGCATGAACAAGCGACATGATCTAATGTTCATACATTAAAAATGTAAGAAATTTACAATCTTGTAAAAAATAATAGTCTACCTTAGGTGATCTGCATTTTCTATGCCAAGCCCTTATGATCCGAAAGAATCAATCACGGAATTGTGGTGTCCTTTTTTCCTCTAAGGGTTAAATGTCCAAATGCATGCCCATAGTCACGTGTCACTGTGACGTGTTTTTAAACCTGTATATAAGTGTATTGTTTGTAATAGTATCTACATGCTGTGAACAAGGGTCCAGTGGGTCCGAAATGCATTGGCATTTAGATGCTTTTTAATGCTGACTTTATATGCTATAAGTAAATAAAACTCGTGGATATCACCACCTGCTGGAATCTCTGTTTTTGGATGTTGGTTTGGTGAATTGAGCAAGGCTGGCAGCTCTCCGGGCGGAAGGAGGATACCACGAGGAGAGAAGTAGCGGTGTGAGATCACACAGAGGAGACGCAAGCCCGAATAAGATATCACGGTGAAGGGGTAAGCGGCAGTTTTAACACTTTGTTCGGACAATTAGAATGATAGCTCATTTGGTATCTCTCCGTTTCACTATAACTATGGGTTTCACCTGAGACATGCATTGTTGTCTAGTGCTACTTCTGATCACAGTGAGGTGGATGCTATCGTTAGCAATCTGTGCACAATCTGGACCCAAGTTCAGAAGAACTTGGTTAATGCCCAGAGCATCCAAAAAAGAAATAATGATAGCAGGCGCCTGTGTTCTGGAGGGTTTACTGTTAGAGTTAAGGCATGGTTGTCCAGCAGAAATCTTCGCTTAAAGGTTCTCTCTGGTAAACCTGCTCCATGATTTGTGGGTCTGTATGTTGTTCAAGAAGTGGTTAATCCAGTGGCCTATCATCTAAAATTATCTTCTTGTCTCTGCATACATATGTTTTAATTCGTTCACTCCTGAAAAGGTACATAATGTCCTTGACTTCGTCCTCTGAACCCCTTCACCAGTTAGCATAGCGGGTGAGTTGGAGTATAAAGTTGCCTGAATCTTAGATTCCTGTAGAGTTCAAGGGTCTCTGCAGTATTTGGTCTACTGGAAGGGATATGGACATGAGGAGAGGTTATGGGTTCTGGCTAGATCTATCCATGCCAATGCCTTAATCAAGGAGTTCCACGATTCGCACCCAGACTAACCCAGACCAGATAAGGGTCCAATGGACCTCCTAAAAGGGAGGTACTGTCAAGACGCACTTACCTGGTCAGCTTCCAGTCTGCAGGGAGAAATGCTCGGCACCGGTTTTTCCTGAGTTGGGTCCACACCCTGAGAGACGCACTGCTGGAGGTTCCTCCAGTGACAGGCCTCCAACCACTCTGGACAGAGGGTGTGTCACACTAGCCAATAGGAGGACCAGGACACTGCACCAATCAGCTACAGGATCGGTGTCCAGGCACTCCATCTAAACCTGTTGGAATCTCCATGGTGCGCCTGTGGTATTTCCTGGCTTATCCCTACTTCTCCCAGCTACTTCCGTTTACCTGACCTCGGCTTGTTTTCCTGACTTCGGCTTGCTTAACGCATTTCCTGATTCTCTTTGTTTCAGATATTGTGTGCCTCTATATCAGTTTTTCTGAATTTTGCTTACTTGGACTTTCTACCTACTATTTTTCCAGTGTGTGGGTTTGTGGGTTCTTTTTACTGAACGTTCACCCTGAGCACTTTAGTAGTGTAGTGCCCGTCGGCTCATTGGGGATCATCTGCTAGGGCAGCCACTCTCAAGTAATGCTTGGGAGACGTGGTTTGGTGAGTTTCCAATTAGGGCTCACTGGTACTCTCTCTGATGTGACACTAGCCTTGCTGTAAGTCTCCAAAAAAAATGGGAACACACAAGAGGAACATAGAGTGACTTCTGATCACTATATTTAACCTATTTTGCCATTGGCGAGACTAAACCTATCAGTTTCTCTATCTATAAAACCTAAAACGTAACTTTTTTTATTTGTAGTAACTCTTAAAAGTGTTGAACGATTATTAACGACAAAGTAAAATCGTGTGCAGCGGGGGCGATAGAAGACAAGCATCGTATAAATAATACTTGAAATTGTACAGCCAAACTTATGTTAACATTGCATTGCCTTATATATATGGATACAGAATCTTTTCAAGTAACAGTCAGGTCTATTTGTTAGGTGCAAAAACCGCCACTTTTAATACTCAGTGTACATTTCAGATAAGTTGTTTCAATTTTCATTTATCGTCCAATCCAGCCCTTTGTATTTATATAGCCACCATTGCCGTTAAATTGTTAAGTACCAAAGCATGTGTTAGTCACCACAGGTTTTGATAGTGCCAAAAAATACCTTTTATTATCCCATAACAATTCAGATACGTGTTTATTTTTTTTCACTTTGTGGCCGCAGGCCAGCTGTTGGATATCGCACCGCTTGCAGTTAAATTTTAATCCACTCAATCCATGTGTTTATTTTACTTTTTGGTCAGTCAACTTTGAGGTGGATATAGCTACTTTGCAGTTAACTTTGATATACAGCAATTTTTGTAGTCACACTACAGGTGAAATTGATAGGTCCTGCGAAAATACTGTTTATTATCCGTATACATTTCAGACAGGTGTGTTTTTTACTTTTTGTCATTCAAGCTTGTGATAAGACTACTTTGTCAGTAGAATTTGAATACATGCAATTTTGTAGTCACCACAGGTGAATTGATAGGTGCGCAAAAATAACCGTTTTGATTATCCGTATCAACATTTTCTGACAGGTGTTATTTTCACATTTGGTCAGTCAAGCTTTGTTGATAGAGCTACTTTGCAGTTAAAATATTTAATACAGGAATTTTAGAAGTCCACCACATCCAGTGGTGTAGATTGATAGGTTCCGCCCAAAATACCGAATATTATCCGTATACATTTCAGACATGGTAGGTTTCTTTTTTCACTTTTTGTCATTCAATCGCCATTGTATGAAAGAGTTACCTAGCACTAAATTTGAATACATCAATTTGAGTAGGTCACCGACAGGTGAATTGATATAGGTGCCAGAATAAAAATACCGTTTTATTTTCCGTATACATTTCAGACAAGTTGTATTTTTCCATCACTTTTGTCAGTCAACTTTGTTGAATAGAGCTTCTTTGCAGTTAAATTTTGAATACAGCAATTGTAGTCATTACAGTGAGATTGATAGTGCCAAAAAATAACCGTTTCTTATCCGCATACATTTCAGACAGTGTTTTTATTCACTTTTGGTCATCAAGCTTTGTTGGATAGAGAGCTACTTTTGGCGTTAAATTTGAATACACAATTTTGAAATCGCCACCACAGGTGAATTGATAGCGGTGCCAAAAATACTATTTAATTATCTGTATAACATTTCAACAAAGTGTGGTTTATTTCATTTGTGTCAGTCAAGCATCTGCTATGAGAGAGGTACCTAGCACTTAAATTTGAATTACATCAATATTGTAGCTCATCACAGGGAGAATTTGATAGGTAGCCAAAAAATAACGCGTATAATTAATCCGTATACATTTCAGACAAGTGTTTTTTTTCACTTATTGTCAGCTCAAGCTTTGTATGATAGAGCTTCTTTGCAGTTTGAAATTTGAATACAGCAATTTTGTAGTCATTACCAAGGTGAATTGAAAGAGCCAAAAATACCGATTATTACCGTATACATTTATCAGACAGATGTTTTTTTTCACTTTGTCAGTCAAGCTTTGTTGATAGAATTACATTGCAGTTAAATTTGAATACAGCAATTTCTTGGTAGTCAACTACAGGTGAAAATGATAGGTGTCAAAAATACCGTTTATGTATCCTATACATTTCAGACAGGTGTTTTTTTCACTTTTGGTCATCAAGCTTTGTTGATATAAGTGTACCTAGCATTTAAATTTTGAAAACAGAAATTTTTAGCCACCCACATTGAATTGATAGGTGCCAAAAATACCCGTTATTTCCTTAAACATCTTCAGACAAGTGTTTTTTTCACTTTGGTCAGTCAAGCTTGTTGATTAGAGCTTCATTGCAGTAAAATTTGAATACATCAATTTGTAGTCACCACATCATGTGAATTTGATAGGTGCCGCAAATACCGTTTATTATCCGTAATACAATTCAGACAGTGTGTTTTTTTTTCACTTATGGTCCAGTCAAGCATAGTTTTGATATAGCGAACTTTGCAGTTAAATTTGAATACACAATTTTGAATCTCCACAGGTGTAAATGATAAGGTGCCAAAAAAACTGTTTATTATCCGTATACATTTCAGACAGTTGTTTTTTTTTCAGCTTTGAGTCAGTCACAGCATTGCGTTTGATATGAGGTACAAGGCTACTTAAATTGAAACACATCAATTTTGTAGTCATCACAGTTAATTTATATAGGTATGCCAAAAATACACGTTTATTACTCCTATACATTTCAGACAAGTGTTTTTTTTTTCACTTTGGTCATCAAGCTTTTTGAAAGAAGCCTCTTTTGCAGTTAAATTTGAAAACAGCAATTTTGAACGACCACGAGGTGAATTGATCAGTGCCAAAATACAATTTATTATCCGTATAACATTTCAGACAAGTGTATTTTTTTCACTTCTTTGGTCAGTCAAGCTATGATTGATAGAGCAAGCTTTGACAGTTAAATTTGAATACAGCAATTTTGTAGTCACCACAGGTGAATTGAATAAGTGCCCAAAAATACCAATTTTTATCCTAAACATTTCAGAGACAGTGGTTTTTTCACTTTTGGTCAGTTCAACCTTTCGTACAGAGTACCTACACCTAAATTGAATACATCCATTTTGTAATCACCATAGTGAATTGAGTAGGTGCCCTAAAAATACCGTTTATTATCTCTTATACATTTCAGACAAGTGTTTTTTTCACTTTTGGTCAGTCAAGCTTTGATTGAATTATAGCTCTTTTGTCGAGAGATAATTATGAATAGCAGCAATTTTGTAGTCATTATCAGGTGAATATGATATGGTGCCAAAAATAAGCCGTTTATTATCCGATATACATTTCAGACAGGTGTATATTTTTTCACTGTTTGGTCAGTCAAGCATGTTGATAGAGCTAACTTTGCAGTTTAAATATATGAAATACAGCAATTTTGAGTCACCACAGGAGAATAGATAGTTCCAAAAGATACTTTTTATTTATCCGTATACATTTCAGAACAGGTGTTTATTTCACTTTTGGTCAGTCAAGCTTTTGTTGATAGAGGTAACCCTTAAGCACATAAATTTGAATACATCACATTTGTAGTCACACAAGGTGGAATTGATAGTGCCAAAAATACCGTTTATTATCTGTATACATATTCAGACGAAGTGTTTTTTTCACTTTTTTGGTCAGTCCAACTTGTTGAAAGAGCTTCTTTGCAGTTAAATTATGTGTGAATACAGCAATTTTGTATTCATTACAGTTGAATTGATAGGGCGCAAACATATACCGTTTATTAACCGTAGTACAATTCAGACATGGTGTTTTTTTTTTTCACATTTGGTCAGTCAAGACTTTGTTGATAAGCTACTTTTGCAGTTAAAATATGAATACCGCAATATTGAAGTCACCACAGTGAATTATGATAGGTGCCAAAAATACTATTTAATCTATCTTTATACATTTCAGACAGTGTTTTTATCACTTTTGGTCAGTCAAGCTTATGTTGATTAGAGTACCAACACATAAATTTTGAATACATCAATTTTGTATCATCACAGTGAAATGATAGGTGCCAAAAATCCCGGTTATTATCCCGTATGAACATTTGTCAGACAAGTGACTTTTTCACTTTTAGGTCAGTCAACCTTTGGTTATATGAGAGCTTCTCTTGCATTTAAGAAGTTTGAATAACTGCAATTTTGTAGTCAAACAGGTGAATTGATATGTGCCAAAAATACCGTTTATTAATCCTATACATATTGCAGACAACGGTGTTTTTTTTGCACTTTTGTGTCATCCAGCTTTTGCGTTTGATATAATTACGATGCCAGATAATTATTAGAAAAAGCAATATTTGTAGTCACTACAGGTGAAATGATCGTTTCAAAAATACGTTGATTTATCCGTATACATATTGATGACAGGTGTGTTTTTCACTTTTGGACAGTCAAGCTGATTGTTGATTAGGAGTACCTAACACTTAACATTTATGAAAACAGCACAATTTTGTAAGATCACCACGAGGTGAATTTGATAGGTCCAAAAATACCGTTATATATATCCGTATAACATATCAGACAAGTGTTTTTTTTCACTTTTGGTCAGTCAAGCTTTGTTGATAAGCTTCTTTGCAGTTAAATTTGAATACATCCAATTTTGTATCACCACAGTGGAAATTGATAGTTGCCAAAAAAACCGTTTCTTAATTATCGTAAACATATCAGACAGGTGTTTTTTTCACTTTTGGGTCAGTCAAAGCTTATGTTGATAGACAACTTTAGCCAGTTAATTTTAATCATCAATTTATAGTCACCACAAGTGTAATTGATGATAGGTGCCTAAAAATATGTTTATTATCCGTATACATTTTCAGCAGGACGGTTTCTTTTCACACTATTGGACCAGTCAAGCTTTGTTGAAAGAGGTTTACAAAGCGACTTTAAAATTTGAACGCACAATTTTGTAGTACAGACAGTGAATTGATAGATGCCAAAAAGAACACTGTATAATAACGTATACATTTCAGAAAGTGTTTTTTTCACTTTCTGTCAGGCAAGTCTTTGTTTGAAAGAAGCTTCTTTGCGAGTTAAATATAAAACAGCAAATTTTGTAGACACCACAGTGAATTGATAGGTGCCAAAAATACCATTATATTATCGTATACATTTCAGACAAGTGTTTTTTCACTTTTGGTCCAGTCAAGCTTTGTTGATTAGAGCTACTTTTGCAGTTGAATATGAATACAGCAATTTTGTAGTCGACCCACAGGTGAATTGATAGGTGCCAAAGATACCATTTATTACCGTGATACAGTTTCAGACAGCGGTGTTTTTTCATATTGTCATTCAAGGCCCTTTGTTGATAAGGTACCAGCACCTAAAATTGAATACATCAATTTTGTAAAATCACCACAGGTGAATTGAAAGTGTGCCAATAAATACGCGTTTATTATCCGTATTACAATTCAGACAAGTGTTTTTTTCATTCTCACTTTTGGTCAGCTCAAGCTTTGTTGATGAAGATCTTCTTTTCATGTCTAAAACTTTGAATACAGCAATTTATTTAGTCAGTTACAGGTGAATGATCAGATGTGCCAAAAATTCCGTTTTATTATCCGTTATACATTTCCAACAGGTTGTTGTTTGTTCACTTTTGGTCAAGTCAAGCATGTATGATAGAGTCTACTTTTGGCAGTTAAATTGACAATACAGCAATTTCTGAAGTCACCACAGTGAATTTCGATAGTGCCAAAAATACTGTTTATTATCCTTAAACATATTCAACCGGCGGTTTATTATTCACTTTTGGCGTCAGTCAAGCATTTGTTTATAGAGGGTACCTAGCACTTCTAAACTATAGCAATACATCCAATTTTGTAGTCATCACAGGTGAATTGTATAGAGTTCCAAATACCCGTTTAATTATCTGTATACATATTCAGATAATGTTTTTTTCACTTTTGTGTCATCAAGCTATGTTATAGAGCGCTTCTTCTGACAGTTAAATTTGAATACAACAGCAAATTTTCTGTATCATTTACAAAGGCGTGAATTGATCAGGTGCCAAAAAATACCGCGTTCTTATCCGTAACATTTCAGTACAGAGTGTTTTTTTCACTAAGGTCAGTCAAGCTTTGTTGAAAGATACCTACACTTAAAATTTTGAAAACAGCAAATTATTGTAGTCCACCACAAAAAAGGGTAGAATTAAGGTGCCAAAAATACCGTTTATATTATCCGTATCATTTCAGACATGTGTTTTTTTTTCACCTTTGGTCAGTCAGCCTATCTTGTTGATAATCTAATCTTTGCAGTTAAATTGAATACAGGAATTTTAAGTCACCACTGAATTGACATAGGTTGCCGAAAAATACCGTTATTAGCCGTGAGAAACATTTCAGACAGGTGTTTTAGTTCACTTTTTTGGTCAATCCCAATCTTGTGTTGATAGAGGTACCTACACTTAAATTTTGATACATGCAATATTTGGAGTAGTCACCACAGGTGTAATTGATAGGTGCCAAAAAATACTCGTATTCAATGGACCGAATACATTTCATACAAGTGTTTTTTTTCACTTTCTTTCAGTCAAGCTTTGTGAATCAGAGCTTCTTTGCAGTTAAATTGAATACAGCAATTTTGTAGTCATTACAGGGAGAATTGATATGTCAAAATACCTCGTCTTTATTATCCGTATACATTTCAGACAGGTTGTTTTTTTTCACTATTATTGGTCATTCCAAAGTTTGTTGATCAGAGCCTACCTTTTTAGTTAAATCTTTTGAATACCGAATTTTGAGCACACAGGTGAATTGATAGGAGTGCCGAAAAATACCGTTTATTAATCGTATACATTTCAGACAGGTGTTTTATTTCACTTTTTGGCATAGTCCAAGCATTGATGATGAAGAGGTACATAGCACTTAAATTTTGAGAATACAAAATTTTGTAGTCATCACAGGTAATTGATATGTGCCAAAAATACCGTTATTATCGCGAAATACATTTCAGAACACGTGTGTTTTTTTTCACTTTTGGTCATCTCAATTTCTTGTTGATAGAGCTAATCTTTGCAGATAAATTTTGAATACACAGCAATTTGTAGTCCATTACAGTGAATTGATAGGTGAGGCCAAAATACCGTTTATTAACCGTATTCTTTTCAGACAGTTTTTTTTTCACATATTTGTCATCAAGCTTTGGTTGATCAGAGCTACTTTGCATGTTAAATTTGGAATACAGCAATTTTGTAGCATCCCACAGGTGATAATTGCAGATTGCCAAAAATACCCGTTTATTATCCGTATAACATTTCAGACAGGTTTTTTTATTTTTTTCACTTTTTGTCAGTCAATGCTTCTTGTTTGATTAGAGTACCTAGCACTTAAATTTTAAAAACGGTAGAATTTTGTAGTCACACAGGTGAATTGATAGGTGCCAAAAAAACCTTTAATATCCAAATACATTTCAGACATGTGTGTTTTTTTTCTCACTTTTGGTCAGTTCAGTCTTTAGTTGATATAGCTACTTATGCTTTGGCAGTTAAAATATTGAAAAGAGCAATTGTTGTTTTGATTTGAGGGATTTGAGGAATAGCTTTGATTTGCCTTCTTTATTTAATAACGAGGCACACTTCACCAAACTCTTCCAATACCTCTCCAATTTGTTATCTATTCCTGAACATGGAGCGAAATTCAGTTGGTAAGCGATCAGAAGAGGGGGTTAGTAACCACCAACGCAAGCCCACGGAGTCGTCAGTTGCAGACGTCAGGCTGATCCTCGCTGTCAGGGCCCTGTGAATCTCAGTAACGAACCAGCGTCGCCAATGCTGTTTCTTCAGTGTTAATGCAACCTTGCATGCCCAGCAGTCTTACCCCTCGTCCCTCTCCAGTCACGGCCACAAATGTCCGTCATCAGCATCGTCACATTGTCCAACATGAAGCTAAGGCAGCACAAATGCAACTCGTGTACCCACCACTGAGTGGATAATCCATGTTTCTGAGAACCTCTTTGATGACAAAATCGGGTTGGGTGTCCCGAAAAGTATGTTAAAAAGATCAAGATGCCAAAGAGGATGCTTTTCTCTGCTCTCGAACGCCCATTACGTGATGCCATCAGAGGAGATAAGGAAGTACGTTCAACGGCAAAAAACCCGTCGGTCGGCAACGCCATGCATGCCCCACACACAGCTGTATTCCCGCAGCTTCATGGAATGCAGAAAGTCAGGACGACCAAGTCACCTTGTTTGATGATGAAGATGAAGGGGTGATTGCGACCATTGAGCGGGAACTCTTCGTGGTACTTTTCCCGCAGAATTTGCTTGCGAGCAGCTATCATCAACTGGGACGAGAGGAAGACGATGGGGTAGTGTCAATACGGGGTCTCGTCCTCACGCCTCAAAAGGAGAGGGCGGTCGCAGAATTCCGCTGATAGATTCCATCACCACGGTCGAATGTGGAAAACCCCGCCCTTGCTTTATCACACGTCAAAACGGTCCCAGACCTCTAAAGCCTGGCCTTCTTTGAGCAAGCCCTGCTGGATTCACCGCACGATGTCGAATATGCCGCCTTTGCCGTAAACGCATAAGTAGAGGGCAGCATCTAGGTTCTTAAACCACCACCAACATGTCTAGTCACATGCGCGAATGCATGAGGTTTGAAATGGAGGCAACACTTGGTCCAAAAAAGGCCAGACAGACCCCGGCCTTCCAACCACTGTCACAAACCCTCTGTCTCCGCCTGCCTACCTCCTACCAGCCACCCCGAACCAGAGCGTTCCTCATCTGCCGCATATCACTCAGATCATGAACAGGGATCAGCTTCCGCTTCAGCTCCAACCGTCGTCCGAGGTACCACCACTAACCACCAGAGACCTACTCCTACCCCCCCTGTTCCTTCTGCCATTTGATGACCTGCACGCCGTACAGAAATGGCCAGTCTTGCAAGCCAAGCCTTCTGTACTCCGGTTTGGGAAGCAGAAGAAAACACTTGAAATACCCAAACGCATCCCAAAGCCTCAAAAGCTGAGTGTCGCATGTGCCCAGCTTTTGGACCTTGAAATGAGTCTTTTATTCCTTTTCCGTCTGGTACGAAGACACAGCGATGAGATCTGCCACGTCATGGCCCTATGCCTGCCCCCAATACCATGATGCCAGAGCAGGCATTTCTTTGCCAAGAAAAAGCCATCATCCCGTGCCCTGGCCAGCCCGTCATCTAAAATTTCAAGCGCGCTTAATCTGCATCTGTGTCCGAGAAAAGTCATCTCACCACCGACACATACTATAAGCACGCCAAAGGCGCTATAAAGTTCTCTGTGAAGCTCACTTAGTGAGCCTGGTGTATGTCTCTGGTCGAGTGGACGGTGGCTCACAATCAGGCTCGGCGAGCGAGCGCTCTTTCAACACCTGAGGGAACTGGGGACAGCGGGCTCTTCCACCCCGTAAGGTCCTCTTGTGCATCCTCCGAGTAGCCCAAAGAAACCAGGACCTGTTTAGACAATTTATCTGTCTTGAGACCGTCCACACACAGTGTCAGGAGCTAGTGGTAACGAGCTCTCCAGCAACGAGACCTAAGCACTAGGAGCATGTGTGAACAAGAACCTTGTGCAGGCAAGTATTGGTGTCGATAACGTTCGAAATCAAGCTGGCCTGCTACCTAAAGATCTGTAGGCTGAGAAGCACATAACCCTTTGCCTGCACAGTGTCAAATGAACTCGTCGTCCAGAAATTTCTAAAGCGCTAAACCCCAACGGGTCTGGACTGCCTGCTGAAGAAAGGCTCTGAGTCTCTAGTTATCGCACTTCCGCCGTTCTCACTCCAACACATTTCTGCCCCTGCTTATCGTCCCGCCTGGCTGCGTTCAGCAACAGGCTCGGTCCTCCCTCCCTCAAGTGCAGACCGACTCAATTAGCGTTTACTGTGTGCAACAACGCTTGTAATTGCCACCCTCCACTGCTCAGTGATTGTGGGAGCAGCGCAAAGAGCCATTACCAGTAACCGAATGACACATGGAGCCTGACCACTGTGCGGCAACCGTCTCGGGGTGAATAAGAGACACCGATAGTATGGAGGCAGTGAAAGAGCTCTGCAACCAATCCTTGCCATTTTATAGAAGAATCCGATCACCAAAATGGTCAGTGAGCCGGACGATATGCCCCTTTCCAGTATGACCAATGTGGTGTCTTCAGTTGTCTGTGGAACGATCGATTGGACACTCTGAAACTTCGTCCCTCGCTCATCGACAGGAGGAGGAAACGTACACAGATGCGGACACGGAGCCTTTCTCTCCGTCAAGTCCACAAGGCCCAGACAGTTTCATTCTCAATTTAATCGGTCCTTCATTTCAGTGTTCTGGTCCAGACTAGTACAAGGCGGACCGCATTCAGCTCTCAGGGTGCATCATCTGAAGCTAGTCAGGCCTGTGTTTGAAAGCTGTGGCCGGAGGAAGCGGGGATAGAGGTATTCCGTAGACACCCTCACGTTAACCACGACGTCCCTCGCCTTGGAAAGAAGGTTGGCTTCGAATTTGAGGCGGGAGGAGAAGATAGAGATCCATTTGCTAGTGCCCCCCACGACCCAAGGCTTTGGGAAATCAAGGCTCCATCTCTCAATGAGTGCTTTGGTCGATTGCTCCATTTCCTGCAACATGATCCTCTCATTAAGGCCATCAAAAATGAACAAGAGTTAAACTGGTTTGCCACCCTCCTGGATCCCCGGTACAAAACAAAACTCAGCACTTTTCCTTCCACCCACCCAAATAAAGATAAAATTGCAGAAATGGAGACCTTGCTGATTGGTTCAACTGGATACATCTGTTGCGTCTGATTCACGTTCTTCAAATGTCACGGTGAACAGACATCAGCGACGTGACAGCAGTAGAGTGCCAAGTAGCCGCGTAGCGGTAGCAGCAGCAAGGCAAAAGTGACAGAAAGCCTAATGGGCTGACCTCTGGCAATCTTTATTTAGCCACTCTCACCAACGCATCCCCTCGCAGGCCACAGTCCAACACACAGAGACCAACTTAAGATCATGGTTCAGCAGAGCAAGCTGCGTCTCAACACCGTTTTGTTGTATTGTTCTGGACGCACCGAATAGACTTTCTGGGTATCCAAAATGGAACTAATGGGCCGAGCTCCGGCACGCCACCGCTTACTGTCCAGAGATGTGTTGTCCTTCCATCAGACAGAATCGACAATATCTGACGGATTCATTCTGCACACTTCTCTGCACTAGCTTGATGAGTCCTTATCAGACAAACTCAATTTTCCTGGCTATCCACAATAATGATTGATCACGTTTGACTTTCATCAAGATGAATCCAGCATGGATCTACCTCTGATGATGGTATGTGGCCGCCCAATTGGCCGAGGTCACCCGATTAGATTGCTGTCTACTTTCACTATGTCCCGACCAAACAGAATGGTCCTCTTGAAAAACTTTATCATTTTGAAAAGATCATTTCTTACTGCAATTTTCATTCCTCAGTTCCAAACAGTTCTTTTGCTGGTTTTGCTGTGAGGAGACAGTAAACAGACACCAAGGTTTTCATGACAAAGACCATATTCCATTTACTCCACCTTCATCTTTAAATTTTTCGCATTGTCCAATGGTTTTGGGGTCATGTTTTGCCTCACAATTTTTAACAGTGGCTGTGAAGGACATATTTTAAAATTTTTAGGGGTGCATGTTGCTGTGAGATGTACAGCAATTAATCGTGTCCTTTGTGATCAGGGATAATGGGGCCTTCTAATTGGCATTTCTCCCTCACAATTTAACAGTGGCTGGGAGAAGTCATATTTAAGAATTTATTTGTTGGGTCATGATTCAGTGAGACTAACATCGAATAATCGTGTCCTTTGGAACAGAAATGGAGGGGCTTCTAAGTGTGGCATTTCTCCCTCACAATTTTTAACAGTTGCTGAGAAGACATTTGTTTTTAATTTTTTTTGGGTCATGCTGCTTGAAATGCAGCAATACTACAAGTCTATACCTAAAAAATATGTTATTGTATCTAAAATAGACATTTGTTTCTTCCACAATTGTCAAAAGTGGCTCAAGGGTCATGTTTGAATTTTTGGGAACTATTTAGCTGTGACATGCAGCTATACTACAGGTCCTCATTATAAAAAAAAAATGTTGTTTCCCTAACAGACATTTGTTTCTTGCAAATTGTCCAAAATGACTCATGGTCATGTTATGAATTTTTTGGGGGGCATTTTGCTGTGAAATGCAGCTAGACTTGACAGGTCCTATGTAAAAAATGAGGTTTCTACTCAGACATTTGTTTCTTCACAATTGCCATAGGGCTCAAGGGTGATGTGCTTGTCAGAAACAGGAATAGGTAGAACACAGTTTAATGGACAGCATATTTGCAAAATACTTTTTTTTTTGCAAGATCTTTAATAACATAGCTAGCAATCCCTGTATTGAAGACAACCTATAGTAAATACAATTAAGAAAAAGAGAAACATAAGACATGGTGGGATTCCATCCTATTTAAAATGTGTTTTTCTAGAAATAAGACTACAAAAAAACTTGCATGTACAAAATACAGCTAAAAATATTCCTCTGAATTGTACAAGGGAGGTACATTAAAACTTTGACCAGATTGTAGTTTATTTCAGAGTACAGGTAGTATGAGCACTGACAGAGAACAAAGTACTAAGAGACATTTCCTCCACACGTTGATCTAAAATGTGAGAAAAAGAATGTCCAGAAAAAAAGTGCACTACTGTGTGGAAACAGGACGATAACCACCAGTATTTCCAAGTGAGCTCAATTTGTGGTCCCACTCATCACGGAGGGGCAAGCGCTACCCAGAGTCTTGACTGTCTACTGGAGGAGAAGGCTGAGAGGACATACCTCACACTCCGCGATCCGACACTCTGCTTCACATGACAGATTTCGTTGCTCGCGTCATAAGGGCCATTTTAAACCGCGTTAAATAGATTACAGACGCCAGCTCTGTTCTCTCACCGCGACAGGCCACAGTATCTCCGGCCCCTTGCGGCTGAAGCCTGCTTGTAATAATGACAGACGCTAGCCTGGTCTCTCACCGGCACGAGCCACTGTAAAATCTGGCAGCTGGTACTCCTTCCGTGGTTAACAGATGGCTACGGCACACACACACGCTCTCCACCGTAAGGTGCAATCGGGAACTTCAAAATTTCTCTAAAAAATCAGTTTGGAAAAAGGTGATTTCTGTGATTGTTAAGTAGTGTGCAAAAAGGGGTCAGGCTGGACACAAAATTGCACAATTTGAGGCTTAAAAATTTTCTGGGGCTGGATCACTATGGGACGCAACATTTGATCTCCAGGGGATTCTGATCCTAATCAATGAAGAAGGATTTGGAGGAAAAATGAAACCATTGAACATTGATTTGGCTGAATCAGTCTCCAGATGCCAGGAGGGCAAATGACTTCTCAACTAAGAAATGTTTTTTGGGATGATTAGACATTAGTATTACATATGGGGTGTGGGCGGAACGAAATTAACACTTGTAACATGTGTTAAAAATAACCTTTAAAAACTGCGAGGGAGGGGTGTAAGTTGTATGTTTATCAAACTTGAAAAAAAAATCAAAATTATAATAAAGAAACTATAAAAAAAATCTTCCCCTAAATAATATTCCTGTATAACAAATGTAAGTTACCAAAAAATAATCTAATCACACTGACACTGTACAAATGCATAGTGCCTCTCTTTGTGATCCCTAGTGGGGGGGGGGGGGGGGGGGGATCAAACAGGTTTGGCATCATGCTGTGCCCATGGACAGTATAGTCAAATGTCCAGTTCAACTAAATGGTGTTCAAAGACTCCTTTTTCGAGCACTTTTTAATCTGGGGTCAGACGGTTTAATGTCATTACTGCGGTAAAGGACAGAATAGTCAATGGTCCCAGTTCAAACTAAAATGGTGGTTTTCAAAGACTCCTTTTTCCGTCACTTGTTTAGCTGTGGTTCAGACAGGTTTAATGGTCATTCTGTTCTGCGTACAGGAACAGATATAGACAAAATGTCCAATTCACCTAAAATGGTGGTTCAAATACTCCTTTTCCGGCACTTTAATCTGTGGACAGACAGGTTTAATGGACATTAACTGGGTCAGGACAGATATAGTCAATGTCCAGTACAACTAAAATGTTGGTCACAAGACGTCCTTGTTTCCGGCACTTTTTAATCAGTGGGTCAGACAGGTTTAATGTCATCTGCCGGTAACAGGACAGATATAGTCTATGTCCACTTCAACTAAAATGGTGTTCAAAATACAACTTTTTTTCGGCAATTTTTAATCGGGGTCATGCTGTTTGGGGGCTCATGCTGTGCCCGGACACGGAATCAGTGTCCGTTAAACTAAAACATTGGGTGGTTCATAATACTCCTTTTAGTTGGCACTTTTGTAATCTGTGATCAACCGGTTTAAAGGTCATTCTGCGAGCGGTACAGGGAGACAGATAAAGTCCATGTTCCAAGTTCAACTAAGATGGGTGGTTTAAAGACTCTTTTTCCGGTCACTTTTTTAATCGGGTACATGCAGAGTTTTGGGCTCATGCTGTGGCCCCAGACAGGTAATATTAATGTCCGTTGAAACTAAATGGTGGTTGAAAGAGTCCTTTTCTCTGCACTTTTCTAAATGTGGGGGTCATCAGGTTTGTCGGCTCATGCTGTGGCCCAGGAAAGGGGTAAGTCAATGTCCAGTTCAACTAAAATTGTGGATTCAAAACCCATTTTCCGTCACTTTTTAATCGGGGGTCAGAACATGTTTAATGGTCATACTGCGTATACAGGACAGAAATAGTCAATGTCCTGTTCAACCTAAAATGAGGTTCAAAGACTCTCCTTTTTTCCGGCACTTTTGTAAATCTGTGGGTAGACAGGTTTAAATGGTCATTCTGCGTAACAGGACAGAAATAGTCAATGTCCATTTCAACTAAAAAGGTGTATCAAAGACCCTTTTTCCGCACTTTTTAATCTGTGGTGTCCTACAGGTTTTATAATGGTTCATTCTTTCTGCTGTACAGTAACAATATAGATCACTGTCCATTTCAACTAAAATGGTGTTTGAAAGACTCCTTTTATCTTTCCGTCACATTTTAAAGTGGGGTCATTCATGATTGGCTTCATGCTGCAAACCAGAACAGGAAATACAAATGGTCCAGTTCAAGTAAAATGATGGTTGCAAATCATACTGCCTTCTGGCACTTTTTAATTAGTGGTGATGCAGTTTAGAGGGTCATCGCTGTGAGGTAAAAATACATGGATTTAGTGAAATGGTCTAGTGACTTATATTTCTGGGCTTTTTATAACCTAATGTAGTTGCCTTAAGATGAAATGCGCTGTATCCATTTTTGACTGTTTTTGGAGTTTAATTCCAGCTTCACCAGCCCTGTTGCTGGAGTAAGGAAATGAAGGTTTAAGTTGCGTCTCCCCAAGACTTTAAGGTCATTGGCGATAATCTATTATCGACTATCTGATCGTCTTATTGATTAATTGCCAAGTATCGATATCGACCCGATACGATAGTCCGCAACGTAATCGTCTCATACCCTGCTCTAAAACCACAAAACACACTAAATAAACAACCTGAGTAATCTCACCACACCAATTGACTCTTACTACTGTCTGCCTGAAGGAAAAGCCCATTTTCCATATCAAGTCAGTGTGATAACCCCACCTACCAACAGGAAAGCCTTATATAAAACACAATTTACTCTAACACCAGTGTAGGTAATCCCCAGCCTATCCTACTTGGGCAATCGTCCCAAAAAATCGTAAAGACACAAGACAAATAAGTCTCCTTTTGACAACGCCCACTTGCAGCGGGAGGCACTTGTTAGAGACAGAGGTGTGAAATCACAATTTGACAAAAAGACACTGCCGAGGACCTCACCAACATGTTTCATCCAGCTAACTAGATTCATCATGGGTTAGACCTCTAACCCCTATGAAGCCAACTCTAGAGCAGGTTTAAACATTTTGGAGATTGAGGCATGAAGTTTTTAAATTGTGGATTTTTCACCTCTGACTACAAGTGCCATATACCCACAGCAGAGGGGTGTCAAAAGGGAGCCATAATTGTCTTGTTGTCCATGAAGAATAGGAAGCATTTGCACCAAGTAGGAGGGCATGAGGACATCCCACTGGAGTTAGATTGTCTGTATAATAAGGCTTTTCCTGTTGTAGTGGGGTCCCATGCCTGAATTGATAAGGAAAGGAGCTATTCCTTCCTTCTAAAGTAGAAAGGGTCAAATGGGTGAGGTAGAAATAAGGTTTTTAGAGATATAGTGTGTATATAGGTTAAGACTATACAAAATAAAAGTTACATTTTAGTGCTTTATAGATAGAGAACTGATAGAGTTTTATAAGTTTTGCCTACGCAAAATAGTAAATAAACAACTGCCCTAGCGGGAACAAGCATAAAATTCGTGGACAGACATGCTGTTTCCAGTGTGTTTTCCTTCATTCTGTTAAAGGATGCAGTAGTTTCTAGAGCATCTGGGTAACCCATTAAAGTCTCAGAAGTCTGTTTTTTGTCCTTAAGGACCAGGAGCCCTATTTTTTCAAATCTGACATGTGTCCACTTTTAATCTTATCCAATGAGATTTTTGAGACTGTTATTCCAAGTGAACTAGATTGTGTTTTTAAATTACATTAACTTTAGAATTTCATACAATCCTTGTTTATTTGTGAAAAATATCAAACATTTGTTAAAAAATTAGGAAAAAATTGCCATTTTCAGTTTCAAAATGTCTACATGTAAGACAGATAGTCATACCAAACAAAATAGTATATACTGAACATCCACCAAAAGTTTAATTTACGTTGGCATCATTTTTTAGACATCCTTTTATTTTTTTAGGACAGAAGGAGGCTTTTAAATTTGGTAGCAAATGTTAACATTTTGCAAAAAAATGTATAACCTAGATTTTTTTTTAGGGTCCAGTCTAGTTCTGACATGACTTTGAGGGGCCTGTATGTTAGACACCCCCATAAATGACTCAATATAAGGAATCACACCCCTCAATGTATTCAAAACAACATTAAGAGAGTTTGTTAACCATTTAGGTATTTCAAAGAAATTAAAACAAAGAAGAGGTGAAACTTGTAAATTAATTTTTTTTAAATTTTAAATTTGAATAAATTTTTTACTGGAGCACAGTAAATATGAACAGAGAAATTCAAATCAAAATTTATTCTACTGGTTCTGCTGTTTTTTAGAGGTAGCCCATATGTGGCCTTGGAGCACTATTTGAATCAACCATAACTCTCAGAATAGGATGAGCACCTACTGGATTTTTGGGTCTCATTTTCATTAGGATATTTTAAGGCACTGTTAGAGGTTTGTGGACACCCTAGGGTGCTAAAACTTAACAACCACCTCTAAAAAGACATCAGTTGGAAAACTACACCCCTTAAGAAATATATTCAGGGGTGCAGTGAGTATATTGATCCCACAGGTGTTTCACAGATTTTTTTTAGACTTGGACCATGAAAAAAAAATTTAATTTTTTCGAATTATGTACAGAATTTTTTTTTATTTTCATAAGGAATAATGGTGAAAAAGCACCTAAAATTTATTACCCAATTTCTTCCAAATTCAGTAACACCCTATATGTGGTGTAAATTTCAGTTTGGTTGCATTGCAGTGTGCACAAGGAAGGGAGCGCTATTTGGAATTTGGAAAGCAGATTTTGGTGGGTTTGCAAAGCCACCAAAGTAGCAGAACAGGGAAAACCTTCCAGAAGTCACCACATTTTGGGTAAAACACCACTCAGGGAATTCATCTAGGGGTGTATTGTGCATTTTGGTTCCATATTTTATTAGCTTTGAGCCAAAAAAAAAATAAAAATAAAAAAACTGCAGTTCCACCATGAGGGGTTTTATTTTTACAGCGTTCGCCGTTCAGTATAAATTATATGAGAACTTTATTATGCAAGTTGGAATAATTACAAAAATATTAATTTTTTACAGTTTTTGTTTAACAATAGAAACGTAAAAAATAGCATTTTTATATCGTCATAGTCTGACAGCCATAACTTTTTTATTTTTCTGTATATAGATCAGTTTAAGGGCTTTTTTTGCGGGAGGAGCTGACGTTTCTTTTGGACACCTCTTTAGGTTCATAGGACGCTTTGATCACATTTTATCAAGGTTTTTGTGAGGCGTGATGAACCAAATAAAGCAATTCTGGAGGAGTTTTTTATTCTTATTTTTTACAGCGGTCACCAGTATAAATGACATGCTAGCTTTATTCAGCAAGCTGATACAATTAAAGCGATACCAAATTTATATTTATTATGTTTTATTGCTTTTACACAATAAAAACATTTTTATTCAGAATTGAGAGCCATAACTCTTTAATTTTTCTGTGTTTGGTACTTTGTATGGACTTTTTTTTCGTGGGATGAGTTGATGTTTTCATTAGTACCATTTGGGGGATAAATGTCTGTTTGATTGCCACTTAATCCAGTTTATGGGGGGCAGAATAAAGAAAATACGGCAATCCTGATAGTGTTTTTATTTTTTACAACGCTCACCATGCAGTTTTACTCTACTGCGCGATGCGGTTTACATGCCTTATATACTCGAGTATAAGTCGAGTTTTTCAGTCCAAAAAATGAGCTGAAAAAGCCGACCTCGGCTTATACTCGAGTCACTGTCGGCGCTCGGGTGCTGCAATGGCCCATGCACTGGCAGGAACTCTTCACCTGTACCCGACTCCTCTGGGACTCGTATACAGCTGAAGACCGAGTTAGCTGACAGCGTCCTGGCGCTGCTGTGTTACGTGCGCTGTCAGCAATCTGTGCAGCTATATGCGACTCCTGACATTACGCCCCCTGTGCCAGAAGACGGGGCGCCCGGGAGTCGGAGCAGCAAGGCAGTGAGGTAAGTGCTTGTATTTTTTTTTTTTTAAAACGTGCCTAAACCGCCAAGGGGGAATTATTTCCCAAATAACCTGCCTATACCTCCCTATGGGACATTTATTTGCTTTAAAAACCCCCTATAGTGACATAAAACCTTCCCCTATACTGCCAAAAGGGACATATACCTGCCTATAACCTTATAGTGCATATCCTGCCTATTACCTGCCTATTAGGGGACATATAACTCCTTAACCTGCTAAATCCTATAAACCTGCCTATGGGAGACATAAACTGCCTTAACCCCCATAAAAACCCTTTTAACCCTGCCTATGAGGGGACTTTTAAAATGCTAACCTGCCTAAAATCCCTTTAATTGTAGGGGGGACATTACTCCTTTTAATAGATATACCTGCCTATGGGGAATATACCCCCCATACATTTAGGGGGGACATTATCCCATACCTGCCAGGGGGGAATTACCCCCCCTATGGGTAAAACCTGCATCCCTGCCTAGGGGGGACATATACCCTCCCTTGGGGGACTTTTACTTGCCTATCCTCTTTGGGGGAAAAAAAAACTGTTATACCCCCTAGGGGGGCATTAAACTGCCTTACCTGTTAGGGGAACATTTTTCCCCCTGCCCCTGCTTTTTTCCCCTGGGCTTATGTCAATAATAGTCAAATTTAGTTTTTGTGGCAAAAGAAAGTGCCGGGCCATATGGGTCGGCTTATACTCGAGTATAAAACAATGTTTATGCATTGCGCTCTTCTGATTGCCATAACTTTTTCATTTTTAGGGCTGGTTCACACGGCTTATTGCCGACGTAATTGCGGGGAAGGATTTCGCCCCGCAATTAGGTCGGCTGCCGTGCAGAGAGGGCGGGGCGGGGGGCCGGCAGCTCGCCGGCCCCCTAGACAGTCATTATTCACGGCGCATACACGCCGTAAATAATTGACATGCCACTTTCTCCCTGCTCGGCGAATATGAGAACTATGGATTACCGTAATGACAGAGACGGATTTCAGCCGTACTGCAGCGCAAATAAGGCGCGCAGTACGGCTGAAATCGGTGCCCAAATCAGCCGTGTGAACGAGCCCTTACAAAAAAGGAGCTGTGTAAGGGCTTTTTTGTGGGCCAAAATGACTCAGAACAGGGCCCGCCACGTTCGATCAAAGAAGATGAGCGCACATGCTCAGCATTATGTCCAGAGATTAGTGCTCCAGTATTGCTGAAGAGGTTGAAAGTGGTGGTGAGGGGGGTGTTAGCCTGTCAGTGCTCTGACCATGTGCCACACGCTGCATCAAATTGGTCTGCGTAGCTGTCGTCCCAGAAAGAAGCCTCTTCTAAAGATAATGTGCAAGAAAGCCCACAAACAGTTTGCTGAAGACAAATTAACTAAGATTGCAGATTACTGGAACCATGTCCTGTGGTCTGATAAGACCAATATAAATGTATTTGGTTCAGATTTTGTCAAGCGTATGTCGCAGCAACCAGGTGAAAAGTACCAAGACAAGAGTGTCCTGCCTACAGTCAAGCATGGTGGTGGGAGTGTCATGGTTTGGGGCTGCATGAGTGCTGTCGGCTGTGGGGAGCTACAGTTCATTGGGGGAACCATGAATGCCAACATGTTCTGTGACATAGTGAAGAAGAGCATGATTCTCTTTCTTCTGGGCCACAGGGACGTTTTTCTTCAAGCTGACCACTGCTTTGCTAAAGAAAATGAAAATGAGGATAAATGTGCTTGACTAACTAAGCATGTCTCCAGACCTAAACCCTATTGAACATCTGTGGGGCATCCTCAAACATAAGGTGGAGGAGCACAAGGTCTCTAACATTCACTACCTCTGTGATGTTGTCATGGAGGAGTGGAAGAAGATTCCAGTGTCTGCAATCTGTGAAGCTCTAGTGAACTCCATGCTCAAGAGAGTTAAGTCAGTGCTGGAAAATAATGGTAGCCACACAAAATATTGACACTTTAGGCACAATTTGTCCATTTTGAATTAGGGGTGTACTCAATTTTGTTTTTAATGGTTTAGACATTGATGGCTGTGTGTTGAGTTATTTTGAGAGCACACCAAATTTACTCTATTATACACAGACACTGACTACTTTACATTGTATCAAAGTGTCATATCTTTAATGTTGTCCCATGAAAAGATTTAATACAATAATTGCCAAAATGTGAGGGGTGTACTGATTTTTGTGAGATACTGTAGGTTTATATGATTTGAAGCAGGGTTTCTGTGTAAAAAGCAGAGAAAATCTCTGAGCGTGAAACTGAAAATACTGCTGACCATGCCCACACACAGTGATTGACAGTTAACTTTGTATACACACTGATACAGGGAGAGCTGTCAATCATTGTATGTGGGCAAGTATTTTCGTATTTTCTGCTTTTTACTTAGAAATTCTGCTCCAAATCATATAAACCTATATGCAAGGGGGCTGCTTCCCC
>JAODAL010033123.1:0-45971 GCA_025379985.1 Phyllomedusa bahiana | reverse complement strand
CCGCAAAAAAGGACCTTTGGGGGGGAAAATGCTTTAAAAATTCCCGTCCCAAACACCCCAAAAAAAACAATAAAAAAAATACACAGGGAAAAAATTTTGTTTAAAAAATTCTGCCCCTAAACCCCATATTTAAAAAAAAATGCATCCAAAATTTTCGAAAAAGACATCAAAGACAAAATACCATAAAGTTTCTTGTACTGAAAAAAAACCGGGAAAAAAAAAACTTTTCAAAACATTGCTGAAAAAAACACAACAAAAAACACACCCCTGATGCATCAAAATAAAAAATTTTTCTGGTATTGAAAAAAACCCCTTAAAAAAATTCAAAAAAAACTATGAAAGTAAAAGCTCTTACAGAGAAAAAGGGTTTTGGAAAAAAGGGGGGGGGGGGGGGGGGCCCAAAAATGGTTTGAAAAAAACCAAAAGGGCCCAAAAAAAAAAGGATTTTTTTGAAAATTTTTTGCTACAGAAAACATCCCGGAAAAAAAAAAAAAAACCCCAAAAATTTTGTCTTAAAAAAGGGCCTTTTTGTGCACAAAACCTTTAAAATAGAAATAAATTTTTTTTTTGCTAAAAAAAAATCCCCAATGAACACCTGCATCAAAAGACTTTTTGGGGAAAAAAAACCACTGAAAAACCCCACATTGGGGGATAACCCCGGGGGAATTTCCGCGAAAACAAATCAAAAACTCATAAAAATCCCAAAGGAAATTTTTTTTCCTTAAAAAAAACACCCAAAAAAACCCATCAAAACAAGGGCCGGCCAAAAAAATGCACGACGTCAAAAACGGGAATTTTTTTTGGAAATGCCCCCTAAAAAAAACATGCTAAATTTAAACATGCACCCAAAAAACATTAAATTGCGAAATAAAAAACATCAAATAGAATGAATTTCCCTTTGGAAATGAAAAATGCATGAAAACCTGCATCGAACTATGGGGAAAAAAAACCCGGGAAAAAGCACATTGGTGGGGGGGGTTTTGCGCAAATTCCACGCAACACTTTTCAAAAAAATATTAAATACCAGGAAAGTTTTAAATCACTGAAAAAACCCCCTTCAAAACAATGGGGCCCAAAAAATGCGGGGAAAAACCTGCATCGAGCGGGGGGGCCAAAAAACACTGAAAAGCCCACATTGGTGGAGAAATTCAGAAATTTCCCGCGCAACACATCAAAGAACTCATTAAATACCAGGAAGTTTTTATCACTGAAAAACACCCATCAATACAATGCGGCAAAAAATGCACCAAAAAACTCCTTAAATAAAGGAACCGCAGGCAAAAAGCGGCAAAAAATGCATGAAAACCTGCATCGAGACTGTGGGGCAAAAACCATGCAAAACACCATTGGGGGAAAATGCATTAAATTCCGTGCAATACATCAGAACTCATTAAATACCAGGAAGTTTTTATCACTGAAAAACACCCATCAAAACAATGCGGGCAAAAAAATGCATGAAAACCTGCATCGAGACTGTAGGGCAAAAACACTGCAAAACACCATTGGTGGAGAATGCAGCAAATTCCACGCAACACATCAAAGAACTCATTAAATACCAGGAAGTTTTTATCACTGAAAAACACCCATCATAACAATGCGGCAAAAAATGCATGAAAACCTGCATCGAGACTGTGGGGCAAAAACCCTGCAAAACACCATTGGGGGAAAATGCATTAAATTCCGTGCAATACATCAGAACTCATTAAATACCAGGAAGTTTTTATCACTGAAAAACACCCATCAAAACAATGCGGCAAAAAATGCATTGAAAACCTGCATCGAGACTGTAGGGCAAAAACACTGCAAAACACCATTGGGGGAGAATGCATCAACTTCCGTGCAACACATCAGAACTCATTAAATACCAGGAAGTTTTTATCACTGAAAAACACCCATCTATACAATGCGGCAAAAAATGCACCAAAAAACTGCTCAAATAAAGGAACCGCAGGCAAAAAGCGTAGGTTTCTCGGGTGAAACAAGCGCCTGCAGAGCTCCCCAGCGTGTGAACCTGGCCTCTGGGCTTTGTGCGCTGTATACAGAGCTGTATACTCGCCGCCTCTCCATCTGATACAACGTGCCATTTGCATGTACAGGCATGGCATAAATGATTCATTTCATTCCATTCACTTAATCTGCGTGACGTGCAGATAATTTGGGCGCCTGCTTGTGCGGAGAGGAGATATGTATTGCTGGGCGGACTCTGCCGGGTCCCAATCAATAACCCCTATCTCGGCGAGGTCACGACTGAGGAAATGACTTGCTGATAGAACAGCGCTGCGCCGGGCAGAGAGGGGATCACGTGTAATTATTCCATCACCTCTATTGTACAGATGGAATCTCAAATACTGTATCTACATAACGAGGGGCCCGGACGGTTCTCCAATGACCTTTAATTGGGCGTCCGAAAAAAAAACAACCAAGTGTCTTGACTGTGAAATGGACGTCTGTTTTCCCATTAGGTAAAAAGCCATGAAATGTACAAAGCTCCCGAATCTGTGACATCGATGCTAAGTCCGCGCAGGCGAAGTGTCTGCGTAACCCCCTCACCTCCCAACAGCCATGAAAATCGCCTTCACACTGTTAATCCCCCGAAATGTGCTTCCTTATTTTTAGCCCCTGAAAGGAACCGATGATGTCACTGCGACCAATCACCTTGGGGGGAAAGTATGCAATGACGGAGGAGGTTGTTGATACATTTGGGTTGGGCACATTTTTGGGAAAAAAAACAATAGCGCTCCTTAAAAATGATGCCAGTGCTTATCCCTGCACCACCCATGGCTTCATTTTTCCAAGCTAGGGTTAAAGAGCACTCTAGTTCTTTTTTAATTTAGTTCATTAGAGATTACTGTTAGGTGCACTGTAGTGTCAGTACTTTCGCTTACCTGTCGCTGCATACAGAGTTTCTAGCTGATGCAACAGTCATTAGATATTCCTTTTAGGTGCACTATACTGCCAGTAACTTCGCTTACCTGCAGCTGCATACAGGGTTTCTAGCTGATGCAACAGTCATTAGAAATAGCTTTTAGGCGCACTTTACTGCCAGTAACTTCGCTTACCTGCAGCTGCATACAGGGATTCTAGCTGATGCAACAGTCATTAGAAATTGCTTTTTAGGTGCACTGTAGTGCCAGTAATTTCGCTTACCTGCAGCTGCATACAGGGTTTCTAGCTGATGCAACAGGCATTAGAAATTGCATTTAGGTGCACTGTAGTGTCAGTAACTTCGCTTACCTGCAGCTGCATACAAGGTTTGTAGCTGATGCAACAGTCATTAGAAATTCTTTTAGGTGCACTGTACTGCCAGTAACTTCGCTTACCTGCAGCTGCATACAGGGTTTCTAGCTGATGCAACAGTCATTAGAAATTGCATTTAGGTGCACTGTACTGCCAGTAACTTCGCTTACCTGCAGCTGCATACAGGGTTTCTAGCTGATGCAACCGTCATTAGAAATTGCTTTTAGGTACACTGTAGTGCCGGCAATTTTACTTACCCGCAGCTGCATACAGGATTTCTGACTGTTGCAACAGTCTCTCTTAGGTCACATGACCTGCTCTCTGATTGGCTGATAGACACTTTTCTTCTGATACTAAAAGGAAGTCTGTCCCTCTCTATTGATTCCTATGAGACTGACTTTGACTATTCCATAGGAAAGAGAGAGAATCCCTTCCGGCTCACACAACCATGCTGTGTGTGTCAGCAACTCAGAGTACAGGTCACATGACCCAGTGGCAGCAGTGAGCAATCCTGTATTCAGCTGCAGGTCACATGACCCAGGGGCAGCAGTGAGGAATCCTGTATTCAGCTGCAGGTCACATGACCCAGTGGCAGCAGTGAGGAATCCTGTATTCAGCTGCAGGTCACATGAGCCAGGGGCAGCAGTGAGGAATCCTGTATTCAGCTGCAGGTAACATGACCCAGGGGCAGCACTGTGGACTCCTGTATTCAGCTGCAGGTCACATGACCCAGGGGCAGCAGTGAGGAATCCTGTATTCAGCTGCAGGTCACATGACCGAGGAGCAGCAGTGAGGAATACTGTATTCAGCTGCAGGTCACATGACCCAGGATCAGCAGTGAGGAATCCTGTATTCAGCTGTAGGTCACATGACCCAGGGGCAGCAGTGAGAAATCCTGTATTCAGCTGTAGGTTACATGACCCAGTGGAAACAGTGAGAGATCCTGTATTCAGCTACAGGTCACATGAGCCAGGGGCAGCAGTGAGGAATCCTGTATTCAGCTGCAGGTCACATGACCCAGGGGCAGCAGTGAGGAATCCTGTATTCAGCTGCAGGTAACATGACCCAGGGGCAGCAGTGAGGAATCCTGTATTCAGCTGCAGGTCACATGACCGAGGAGCAGCAGTGAGGAATACTGTATTCAGCTGCAGGTCACATGACTCGGGCAGCAGTGAGGAATCCTGTATTCAGCTGCAGGTCACATGACCCAGTGGCAGCAGTGAGGAATCCTGTATTCAGCTGCAGGTCACATGACCCAGGGGCAGCAGTGAGGAATCCTGTATTCAGCTGCAGGTCACATGACCCAGGGGCAGCAGTGAGGAATCCTGTATTCAGCTGCAGGTCACATGACCCAGGGGCAGCAGTGAGGAATCCTGTATTCAGCTGCAGGTCACATGACCCAGTGGCAGCAGTGAGAAATCCTGTATTCAGTTGCAGGTCACATGAGCCAGGGGCAGCAATGAGGAATCCTGTATTCAGCTGCAGGTCACATGAGCCAGTGGCAGCAGTGAGGAATCCTGTATTCAGCTGCAGGTCACATGACCCAGGGGCAGCAGTGAGGAATCCTGTATTCAGCTGCAGGTCACATGACCCAGGGGCAGCAGTGAGGAATCCTGTATTCAGCTGCAGGTCACATGACCGAGTGGCAGCAGTGAGGAATACTGTATTCAGCTGCAGGTCACATGACCCGGGGCAGCAGTGAGAAATCCTGTATTCAGCTGCAGGTCACATGACCCAGTGGCAGCAGTGAGGAATCCTGTATTCAGCTGCAGGTCACATGAGCCAGGGGCAGCAATGAGGAATCCTGTATTCAGCTGCAGGTCACATGAGCCAGGGGCAGCAGTGAGGAATCCTGTATACAGCTGCAGTCACATGAGCCAGTGGCAGCAGTGAGGAATCCTGTATTCAGCTGCAGGTCACATGACCATGGGGCAGCAGTTAGAAATCCTGTATAGAGCTGCAGGTCACATGACCCAGGGGCAGCAGTGAGAAATCCTGTATTCAGCTGCAGGTCACATGACCTGGGGGGCAGCAGTGAGGAATCCTGTATTCAGCTGCAGGACACATGACCCAGTGGCAGCAGTGAGAAATCCTGTATTCAGCTGCAGGTCACATGACCCAGGTGCAGTAGTGAGGAATCCTGTATTCAGCTGCAGGTCACATGACCCAGGGGCAGCAGTGAGGAATCCTGTATTCAGCTGCCGTTCACATGCGCCAGTGGCAGCAGTGAGCAATCCTGTATTCAGCTGCAGGTCACATGACCCAGTGGCAGCAGTAAGAGATCCTGTATTCAGCTGCAGGTCACATGACCCAGGGGCAGCAGTGAGAAATCCTGTATACAGCTGCAGGTCACATGACCCGGGGGCAGCAGTGAGAAATCCTGTATTCAGCTGCAGGTCACAGGACCCAGGGGCAGCAGTGAGAACTCCTGTATTCAGCTGCAGGTCACATAACCCAGGGGGGCAGCAGTGAGAAATCTGTATTCAGCTGCAGGTCACATGACCCAGGTGCAGTAGTGAGGAATCCTGTATTCAGCTGCAGGTCACATGACCAGGGGCAGCAGTGAGGAATCCTGTATTCAGCTGCAGGTCACATGACCCAGGAGCAGCAGTGAGGAATCCTGTATTCGGCTGCAGGTCACATGAGCCAGGGGCAGCAGTGAGGAATCCTGTATTCAGCTGCCGGTCACATGACCCAGGGGCAGCAGTGAGGAATCCTGTATACAGCTGCAGTCACATGAGCCAGTGGCAGCAGTGAGGAATCCTGTATTCAGCTGCAGGTCACATGACCATGGGGCAGCAGTTAGAAATCCTGTATAGAGCTGCAGGTCACATGACCCAGGGGCAGCAGTGAGAAATCCTGTATTCAGCTGCAGGTCACATGACCCAGGGGCAGCAGTGAGAAATCCTGTATTCAGCTGCAGGTCACATGACCCAGCGGCAGTAGTGAGGAATCCTGTATTCAGCTGCAGGTAACATGACCCAGGGGCAGCAGTGAGGAATCCTGTATTCAGCTGCAGGTCACATGAGCCAGTGGCAGCAGTGAGGAATCCTGTATACAGCTGCAGGTCACATGACCCAGAGGCAGCAGTGAGAAATTCTGTATTCAGCTGCAGGTCACATGACCCAGGGGCAGCAGTGAGAAATCCTGTATTCAGCTGCAGGTCACATGACCTGGTGGCAGCAGTGAGAAATCCTGTATCCAGCTGCAGGTCACATGACATGGTGGCAGCAGTGAGAAATCCTGTATCCAGCTGCAGGTCACATGACCCCTGGGCAGCAGTGAGAAATCCTGTATTCAGCTGCAGGTCACATAACCCAGGGGCAGCAGTGAGAAATCCTGTATTCAGCTGCAGGTCATATGACCCAGGTGCAGTAGTGAGGAATCCTGTATTCAGCTGCAGGTCACATGACCCAGTGGCATCAGTGAGTGATCCTGTATTCAGCTGCAGGTCACATGATCCAGTGGCAGCAGTGGGAAATCCTGTATTCAGCTGCAGGTCACAGGACCCAGGGGGCAGCAGTGAGGAATCCTGTATTCAGCATGCAGGTCCATGACCCAGTGGCAGCAGTGAGGAATCCTGTATTCAGCTGCAGGTCACATGACCCAGGGGCAGCAGTGAGGAATCCTGTATTCAGCTGCAGGTCACATGAGCCAGTGGCAGCAATGAGGAATCCTGTATACAGCTGCAGGTCACATGACCCAGAGGCAGCAGTGAGAAATCCTGTATTCAGCTGCAGGTCACATGACCCAGGGGCAGCAGTGAGAAATCCTGTATTCAGCTGCAGGTCACATGACGCAGAGGCAGCAGTGAGGAATCCTGTATTCAGCTGCAGGTCACATGACCCAGGGGCAGCAGTGAGAAGTCCTGTATTCAGCTGCAGGTCACATGACCCAGGGGCAGCAGTGAGAAATCCTGTATTCAGCTGCAGGTCACATGACCCAGGGGCAGCGTGAGAAATCCTGTATACAGCTGCAGGTCACATGACCCGGGGGCAGCAGTGAGAAATCCTGTATTCAGCTGCAGGTCACATGACCCGGGGGCAGCAGTGAGAAATCCTGTATTCAGCTGCAGGTCACATGACCCAGGGGCAGCAGTGAGTAATACTGAATTCAGCTGCAGGTGAAATGACCCAGGTGCAGCAGTGAGGAATCCTGTATTCAGCTGCAGGTCACAGGACCCAGAGGCAGCAGTGAGAAATCCTGTATTCAGCTGCAGGTCACATGCCCGGGGTTTTTGGGGGTACCTTCCTCAGATAAGTATGTCAGACTTTGACAGTATATCCAGTATGTTATATAACCAGTTCAGTAGCCGTACATCCTGAATATGTAAAATCCGATATGACACAGATATTCCTAGGACCTCATCTGTAGCCTAATATTAAGTGACTTTTTTTAAGAGAAAATGGAAAATCCTTGAATTTTTCCTAAGGTTACAATGTGGAGTTGCTCGGGGAGCACAATGAGTTAAGCTGACCCTTTCCCCCCAGTCTTGCCGTGTCCCCTATAGGAAGAGCAGAATTACAGGGAAGGCATCTTGTCCAAGTTCATGGCAGGAGAGGCGAGTCAGCGGGGAGCCGATCGGAAGGAGCGCAGCTGTCCCTGTCCGTCTCCCTCAGCCGCAGGATTACTCGTCTGGAGGTGTTGGGGTTGGAGGGAGGATTTGGGCGACATTCCTCGGAGACGTACGTCATTTCTGCACAATTTCTATTTAATTCTTTGCACTTTAATAAGGGGGAGCCCCCTGCCTCCCTGTATGTGGTCCTGAGGCTGTGAGTGCAGGGTCTGGCACGTACGGCGCCTATGGGGGGGTGACCGGCTGGTAACTCACGGTGTGTGGTGCTGCACAGCGCGGACCCCCGGATCATGGATGACAATGGCCGCCTTAGCTGCACAGCGCGGACCCCCGGATCATGGATGCTGATACCATTATAATGGCCGCCATAGCTGCACAGCGCGGACCCCCGGAT
The DNA here is from genome assembly GCA_025379985.1 of Phyllomedusa bahiana. NCBI lineage: Eukaryota > Metazoa > Chordata > Amphibia > Anura > Hylidae > Phyllomedusa > Phyllomedusa bahiana. The sequence continues at coordinate 37,764 of JAODAL010033123.1, read as the reverse complement.
CATGGATGACAATGGCCGCCTTAGCTGCACAGCGCGGACCCCCGGATCATGGATGACAATGGCCGCCTTAGCTGCACAGCGCGGACCCCCGGATCATGGATGCTGATACCATTATAATGGCCGCCATAGCTGCACAGCGCGGACCCCCGGATCATGGATGACAATGGCCGCCTTAGCTGCACAGCGCGGACCCCCGGATCATGGATGCTGATACCATGACAATGGCCGCCTTAGCTGCACAGCACGGACCCCCGGATCATGGATGCTGATACCATGACAATGGCCGCCTTAGCTGCACAGCACGGACCCCCGGGTCATGGATGCTGATACCATGAAAATGGCCGCCTTAGTTGCACAGTGCGGACCCCCGAATCATGCATGCTGATACCATGACAATGGCCGCCTTAGCTGCACAGCGCGGACCCCCGGTCATGGATGCTGATCCCTTATAGATGGCCGCCATAGAATGCCACAGCTGCGGACACCCGGCACATGGATGACAATGGCCGCCTTAGCTGCACACAGTGCGGACGCACTGGAATCTGATCAGCTGCTGATCACAACATGACACATGGAACCGACTTAGCTGCAGCACAGCCACGGGAGTTTCCGGGTCACTGGATGCTGATACAATGAAAATGTACCGCCTTAGTGCCAACGCACGTTAACCGGATATGGATGTGATACCATGACCAATGGCCGCCTTAGCTGCACAGCGCGGACTTTTAGGATACATGGAATCTTGATTCCATATATGGCCGCCATTGATGCTCAGCGCGGACCCGGATCATGGGATGACAATGCGACGCCTTAGCTGCCACAGTCTGCGGACCCCGGATCATAGGATGCTGATACATGACAATGGACGCTCTTAGTGCACAAGTCACGGACCCAGAGGTCAGTATGCTGGGATACCATGACAATGGCGCGTCCTTAGTTGCTCAGCACGAGACCCCGGATTGGTGGATGGCTGATACCTATGTCATTTGGCGCCTCTAGCTGCACAGTGCAAGGGGGACCCCCGCCGATCTGGATGCTGATACGGACAGTGGCCGCTTAGCTGCACAGGCGGGACCCGGATCATGGGATGCCCCTGATAGCATGACAATGGCCGCCTTAGCTGCACAGGTGCAGACCCCGGATCATGGATGACTGATACCAGGACAGTGGCCGCCTTAGCTGCACAGCGCGGACCCCCGGATCATGGATGACAATGGCCGCCTTAGCTGCACAGCGCGGACCCCCGGATCATGGATGCAGATACCATGACAATGGCCGCCTTAGCTGCCACAGTGCGGACCCCGGATTCATGGATGTGATACATGACAGTGGCGCCTTAGCTGCACAGCGCGGACCCCCGGATCTGGATGTGATACATGACAATGGCCGCCTTAGCTACACAGCGCGGACCCCCGGGTCTGATGCTGTACCATGACAATGGCCGCCTTAGCTGCACAGCGCGGACCCCCGGATCATGGATGACAATGGCCGCCTTAGCTGCACAGTGCGGACCCCCGGATCATGGATGCTGATACCAATGGCCGCCTTAGCTGCACAGTGCGGACCCCCGGATCATGGATGACAATGGCCGCCTTAGCTGCACAGTGCGGACCCCCGGATCATGGATGACAATGGCCGCCTTAGCTGCACAGTGCGGACCCCCGGATCATGGATGCTGATACCATGACAGTGGCCGCCTTAGCTGCACAGTGCGGACCCCCGGATCATGGATGCTGATACCATGACAATGGCCGCCTTAGCTGCACAGCCCGGACCCCCGGATCATGGATGCTGATACCATGACAATGGCCGCCTTAGCTGCACAGCCCGGACCCCCGGATCATGGATGCTGATACCATGACAATGGCCGCCTTAGCTGCACAGCGCGGACCCCCGGATCATGGATGCTGATACCATGACAATGGCCGCCTTAGCTGCACAGCGCGGACCCCCGGATCATGGATGCTGATACCATGATAATGGCCGCCTTAGCTGCACAGCGCGGACCCCCGGATCATGGATGACAATGGCCGCCTTAGCTGCACAGCACGGACCCCCGGATCATGGATGACAATGGCCGCCTTAGCTGCACAGTGCGGACCCCCGGATAATGGATGCTGATACCATGACAATGGCCGCCTTAGCTGCACAGCCCGGACCCCCGGATCATGGATGTGATCCATGACGTGGCCGCCTTAGCTGCACAGTGCAGACCCCCGGATCATGGATGCTGATACCATGACAATGGCCGCCGTAGCTGCACAGCGCGGACCCCCGGAACATGGATGACAATGGCCGCCATAGCTGCACAGAGCGGACCCCCGGAACATGGATGCTGATACCATGACAGTGGCCTCCTTAGCTGCACAGCGCGGACCCCCGGATCATGGATGACAATGGCCGCCTTAGCTGCACAGCGCGGACCCCCGGATCATGGATGCTGATACCATGACAATGGCCGCCTTAGCTGCACAGTGCGGACCCCCGGGTCATGGATGCTGATACCATGTACAGTGGCCGCCTTAGCTGCACAGTGCGGACCCCCGGATCATGGATGTGTACCAATGGACAATGGCGCCTTAGCTGCACAGTGCAGGACCCCGGATCATGGATGCTGATACCATGACAGTGGCCGCCTTAGCTGCACAGCGCGGACCCCCGGATCCTGGATGCAGATACCATCACAATGGCCCCCTTAGCTGCACCGCGCGGACCCCCGGATCATGGATGCTGATAACATGACAATGGCCGCCTTAGCTGCACAGCCCGGACCCCCGGATCATGGATGCTGATACCATGACAGTGGCCGCCTTAGCTGCACAGTGCGGACCCCCGGATCATGGATGCTGATACCAGGACAGTGGCCGCCTTAGCTGCACAGTGCGGACCCCCGGATCATGGATGCTGATACCATGACAATGGCCGCCTTAGCTGCACAGCCCGGACCCCCGGATCATGGATGCTGATACCATGACATGGCCGCCTTAGCTGACACAGCACGGACCCCCGGATCATGGATGTGTACATGACAATGGCCGCCTTAGCTGCACACAGCGCGGACCCCCGGAGTCATGGATGACAGATGGCCGCCTTAGCTGCACAGTGCGGACCCCGGATCATGGATGCTGATACCATGACAAGTGGCCCGCCTTTAGCTGCACAGCGCGGACCCCGGATCATGTGATGCGTGATACCATGACAATGGCCGCCTTAGCTGCACAGCTGCGGACCCCGGGATCATGGATGCTGATACCATGAAAGTGGCCACCTTAGCTGCACAGTGCGGACCCCCGGATCATGGATGCTGATACCATGACAATGGCCGCCTTAGCTGCACAGCACGGACCCCCGGATCATTGATGCTGATACCATTATAATGGCCGCCTTAGCTGCACAGTGCGGACCCCCGGATCATGGATGCTGATACCATGACAGTGGCCGCCTTAGCTGCATGGTACGTGTAAGGCTGGACCCACACTGCGCCTTTTTACGTGTTCTCTGATGTGCAAAAATTTTTTTTTACGAATAATGCATCAAAATGGGTGTAACTAACAGCGACATTAGGCTCTCATTGCCTGAAGTAGGAAGAGGTGCGTCTCAGGCACACAGCTGGGTTTTTTAGCACAACCTGCTGCACAAAAATGGGAGTACAGGACCATTACCAGTCCTGCAGTCCTGTCCAAAAATGATCAGCAAATCCAGAACAATGTAATGGGTTGTCTCACTACAAAGGTTTGCGTCCAACGTGCAAGAAACCTTAAATTAAGACTTTTTCTAAATACATTTCTCTTTTTATATTACCTTTTTCAGGAGATAAGAGAGATTGTATCTGCTCTGAGTGCACACATGTTGCTTTAGGTTACCATCCTGCCCTCCCTTCCTGATTATACAGAGACAACGGAGTGAAGTCACCAGGATGGAGTGTGTTATCTGAAACAAAGGCGAGCCATTAGTTTTGATTGTTTACTTTGAGCTCTGAAGCTCTCTGCACTATAGATAAGATTTCCTGCTCTCATGTCAGTGCACTTAGAAGAGCTGTGAATACAGAGCTGATACGCTAATCATTGCTATAGAACCACCCACATCCTGACCCGGAAGAGGCAGAGAGACGGGAGAAATGTCACCAGGACGAAGTGTGTTATCTCAAACAAAGGAGATTGTGTACTTTCAGCTCTGAAGCTCTCTGCACTATAGATAAGATCTCCTGCTCTGCAATGAAGAGGCAGAGAGCATGAATCTAAAGCTACCTTAGGCTTTATGAAGCAGCATAGTGAGACAACCCTTTTAAAGAAAATGGCGCAGGTTTTACACTGATATGACCGCAAACAGAGCAAACACCAACGTATCAGCCGAGACGCTAAGAGGAGGTCAGACAACGAACAGAGATATTTCACAAGGCTTCTCTGCTACTTTTTAGAGACATGAAGATTTGAGGTTCCTCGCACAGTGTTGATCAGAGGGGAGATGTTAGTTTAGGTCCTATCTGAACTGAGGTCACCGGTCGCTGGTGGATGGATCCGCGCAGTTTTGATAAAAAATGTGCGTTAAGACCCTCTGGTAGCAGAAATGCGTTGGGAAAATTACATATTCATTGCTTGTATGTATTCTATCGTCTGTGGAGCTGCTGATATAGTTTTGTGTTTTCAGCACCATAAGACGCCTCAAATATTATGAAGTTTCCTGAACTGAAAAACTCCTTGAAATAAGCGTTAGGGAGTCGGTGATACAAGAGGTTCCTGCAGCGGTGCTGGTTCTGAGGAGTGATCCCTCTCTGGCCGGTGATACAAGTCGTTCCTGCAGCGGTTGCTGGTTTCTGAGGAGTGATCCCTCTCTCGGCTCGGGTTTGACTGGTTCTGAGGAGTGACCCCTCTCTGGCCGGTGATACAAGCCGTTCCTGCAGCGGTGGCGGTTCTGAGGCGTGAACCCTCTCTGGCCGGTGCTGGTTCTGAGGGGTGAACCCTCTCTGGCGGGCTGCTGCCGTTCTGAGGTGCGCGGTGAACCCTCTCTGGCCGGTGCTGGTTCTGAGGATGTGACCCTCTCTGGCCGGTGCCTGGTTCTGAGACGTGATCCCTCTCTGGCCGGTGCTGGTTCTGAGAGTGATCCTCTGCGGTGCCGGTTCTGAGGCTTGTGAACCCTCTCTGGCCGGTGTGGTTCTGAGCTGGTCCTCTTGCCGGTGTTTGGTTCTGAGGAGTGAACCCTCTCTGGTGCGCGGTTTGAGGGTAGACCCCTTTCTCTGGCTGTGCTGGTTCTGAGGAGTGAACCCTCTCTGGCTGGTGCTGGTTCTGAGGAGTGCTCCCTCCCTGGCCGGTGCTGGTTCTGAGGGGTGACCCCTCTCTGGCCGGTGCTGGTTCTGAGGGGTGAACCCTCTCTGGCTGGCGCTGGTTCTGAGGGGTGAACCCTCTCTGGCCGGTGCTGGTTCTGAGGAGTGATCCCTCTCTGGCCGGTGCTGGTTCTGAGGGGTGTACCCTCACTGGCCGGTGCTGGAGATACAAGCTGTTCCTGCAGCGGTGCCGGTTCTGAGGAGTGACCCCTCTCTGGCCGGTGCTGGTTCTGAGGGGTGAACCCTCTAAGGCCGGTGCTGGTTCTGAGGAGTGATCCCTCTCTGGCCGGGGCTGGAGATACAAGCCGTTCCTGCAGCGGTGCTGGTTCTGAGGAGTGAACCCTCTCTGGCCGGTGCTGGAGATACAAGCTGTTCCTGCAGCGGTGCCGGTTCTGAGGAGTGATCCCTCTCTGGCCGGTGCTGGTTCTGAGGAGTGATCCCTCTGTGGCAGGTGCTGGTTCTGAGGAGTGATCCCTCTCTGGCCGGTGCTGGTCTGAGAGTGACTCCCCTGGCGGTTTGCTGGTTCTGAGGAGTGAACCCTCTCTGGCCGGTGCTGGTTCTGAGGAGTGGACCCTCTCTGGCCGGTGCTGGTTCTGAGGAGTGGACCCTCTCTGGCCGGTGCCTGTTCTGAGGTGTGACCCTCTATGGCCGTGCTGGTTCTGAGGAGTGACCCTCTTGGCCGGTGCTGGATGATACAAGCTGTTCCTGCAGCGGTGCTGGTTCTGAGGGTGATCCCTCTTTGGCCAATGCTGGAGATACAAGCTGTTCCTGCAGCGGTGCTGGGTCTGAGGAGTGGACCCCCTCTGGCCGGTGCTGGTTCTGAGGAGTGATCCCTCTGTGGCAGGTGCTGGTTCTGAGGGTGTGACCTATGGCAGGTGTGGTTCTGGGGTGATCCCTCTGGCAGGTGCTGGTTCTGAGGAGTGACCCTCTCTGGCCGGTGCTGGGGATACAAGAGGTTCCTGCAGCGGTGCCGGTTCTGAGGAGTGATCCCTCTCTGGCCGGTGCTGGAGATACAAGAGGTTCCTGCAGCGGTGCTGGTTCTGAGGAGTGATCCCTCTCTGGCGGTGCTGGTTTGGGAGTGATCCCTTTCTGCAGCGGTGCTGGTTCTGAGGAGTGACCCCTCTCTGGATGGTGCTGGAGATACAAGAGGTTCCTGCAGCGGTGCCGGTTCTGAGGAGTGATCCCTCTCTGGCCGGTGCTGGTTCTGAGGGGTGAACCCTCTCTGGCCGGTGCTGGTTCTGAGGAGTGAACCCTCCCTGGCCGGTGCTGGTTCTGAGGAGTGATCCCTCTCTGGCTGGTGCTGGAGATACAAGCTGTTCCTGCAGCGGTGCTGGTTCTGAGGAGTGAACCCTCTCTGGCCGGTTCCGGTTCTGAGGAGTGATCCCTCTCTGGCCGGTGCTGGTTCTGAGGAGTGACCCTCTCTGGCCGGTGCTGGTTCTGAGGAGTGATCCCTCTCTGGCCGGTGCTGGTTCTGAGGAGTGATCCCTCTCTGGCCGGTGCTGGTTCTGAGGAGTGATACCCTCTCTGGCTGGCGCTGGTTCTGAGGAGTGAACCTCTTCTGGCCGGTGCTGGTTCTGAGGAGTGGACCCTCTCTGGCCGGTGCTGGATATACTAGCTGTTCCTCTGCTGGCGGTGATGGTTCCGAGGAGTGAATCCCCTCTGTCGGCAAGAGTGCTGGTTCTGAGGACGTGATCCATCTCTGGCACAAGGTGCTGGTGATAACAAGCTGGTTCCTTGCAGCACGGTGCTGGTTCTGTCGCCCCACCATTGGGATTACGTCTGATCCCTATACTATGCCTCCCAGGCAGTGCGGTGATTACGAAGCACGTTACCTGCCAGCACAGGTGCCCGGTTCCTGCAGGAGTGGGGGATCCACTCTCTCGGCACTGGTTGACTACGGTTTATGAGGTAGTGGACCCTCTAGGGCCTGGGTGATGGTTCTGAGGAGTCGATCCCTCTCTGGCCGGAGTGATGGTTCTTGGTAGATATCCATCTACTGCTCGGTGCGCGTGATACGAAGCCGTTCGCAGCCAGGACTGCCCGGTTCTGACGCGTGATCCTCGCTCTTATGGCGGCAGCTTGCTCAGAACTTGCAGCCTCTTACCCAGATCACTGGTAATCCCTCTTTAAGCTGCTGTAACAAGCTCCCTTCATGTTTCCCATTGAAGATGCACTTTTTAATTTTGCACACAAATGTTTAGCAGGAATCTGTTCATGGTTTGTTCATTTTGCAGATTTTATTGATTATTTTATCCTCTGCGAGAGGAGCGTCTCGTGCACACGCTGATTCCAGGTTCCTCTCGTTCCCCATGATTTATCCCTGTTTTGAACCTGTCACTTGCTACTGTGACAGCGCCCCCTTCAGACTTGTGGGGGCAGCAGGCTTTGGCGCCCCCCCCAATCTGTGCCCAGGATCTGAGCAAATGCCCGGGAGCCATGTTTGTTCTGCTTTGCTTATTTCCATTCCAGATAAATAGAGGAGAAGTGTTATCGCCTGTAAATGAGTGAATATCTAGTGAGCGTCTGTCGTCCTGCAGGTCTGGCGCCCCACTACGCAGCGTGATGTCACCTTTGTGGGGACAGACACAACCCTTTCCTATCAGATTCAGTTCTGCAGTTCGGTTACATCGCTTGCGTGACCAGATAATATTCTCATTATCCTTGTGTCCATGCATAGATGATATCCAGGATTTCCCTTCTCTGTCCCCTAGAAGCCGATATTCACCTGTGAAATACTCCCTCTTACTGTACATTCTATACGAATGTATCAGAGCCTGTTAATCATTGTATTGCTGATCCTGAAATAGACACTCTCTCACTCCAGAGCTGCATTCACAATTCTGCAGCCTCAGAGCTTAAAGGGGTTGTCTCACCTCAAAGTTTCATTAGGGTTTGCATGATGAAATATATTGCAGCTTTTGCTCTGTCACTCCCTGGTCAACGCTGTCTGTTTGTATATGTTAGCTTATGGAATCATCCTGCTGTATTCACGACCTCTAGCTAATTTAGATAAATTCATGACTAGTCAGCACCAGGAAGCTTCTGAGTTAAGAAGGAAAAGCAGTAATGACTGGCTTTGTCTGTAAAGTATTTCAGATAGCAAAACAGCTCTCACTGTCAGAAGTTGTGAGCTGCTATGTCTATGTGATGGATCCTCACTCCTCGCATTCAGATAGAACAAACAGCTAAAGGGGGGGGCGAAGTACTCAATCAGGTCGGTCATTTGGGAACTCAGACGCGAGAGCAAGAAGGTGTTACATAGTCACTTGTAGCTCCCTCTCAACAAAAATAAAAATACTGAACTTCGCAGATATATTTGGAATAATTGTCTCTTTATTTAGTGTTCCCAACATGTTTAAAGCTGATCTTTGTAGCGAAACAAACACTTTAAATCTAAAATATGTCCTGCTTGTTCAGTGTCTGGTAGTGTCTTACTTACAAAAACTGAGATGTTCGAGAGCCGCCTGTCCCCGTTAGGTTTTCCAAGACTTTTAAAAATCCTCCCTTCCATCTCCCACTGCCTTAAAATAGAATAGTCATACCATACTTACCTCTAACCCATACAACTATAGCGATCCATAACGGTCTCCTTCATTTTTACCTTTTCCACGACTTCTACTGGGCACTTTGCAAGTACCATACTCACTCCTACATATCCTTCTTCTCGCGGCGAACGTTGCACTCCTAACAGTGGATGGAGACCTCAATGCCAGCGAGTGGGGAGGTTCTTGCGTTCTCTTGTGCGCCAAGTAAGTACCATCAAATCTCGAAGGAGCAGTAGACAGTAGTATCGGCAAAATGAACTTTTAACTGAAAATATTCTTCACCTTCCTGGAAACCCTACATAGAAGCATGCTTGTCTGTCAGAGGGACAATAGGTCCACTGGTTTCCCTTTTAGGCTACCAAGTGGTATCTTGATGCGGCCGTCTACTAGCCGGTTACTTGGGGAACCTCCATATAACCACCGACTAGGACATGTTTGAATTTCATATGCTATGGCAGATAACTCTTACTTCACGTCTATAAGCCTTGTTAGACCATGCATAGTGTATTTTGGGAAGGACTCACTGGTACTTCAGGGCTAATTAAGGACTTCCACTATACGTCATAGAATTAGATTCCCCTTTCCCTACATGTCGGCGGTGAAATATTCCGCACACACCCTACCTTGTCCTCCCCCAACCCTTTTTTTTTTCTCTCTCGTTCTTCCTCTCTCTTTTATTTTGCCTGTGTGTCGGTCTTGTCTGGTTTTTGTCTTATGTCCTTAAAATAATAAGATAATAATAAAAAATCTTTATTTATACTATAGAGGCCACCATAATTCCGCAGCACTTTACAAATTTGGGAGGGTACATGAGTACAGTACAATTACAACAATTAAAAGTAACTTACAGACTGAGACAAAGGCCCTTGTTGGTGATGTGGGACCCTGCTCAGTGAGAGACTTACAATCTCATTAGGGGTCGTACGGGGTAGACGACGGTCAGGGTCAGAAGTGTCTAGATTTACAATGTCCAGCTCATTGTGACATAAATTGGGGTTGTTTTATGTAGAAATCAGATGAACCCATGCCATCCTCATCCTATTATACATCTATTATCATTTAAGTGCTGAAAATGAGATGGAGTGCGCTATGTGGAGGTGTGGGGATGGGGGATAGGTTGTTCGATTTAAGGGATTCTGTGGTAGGCCAGGACTGAAGATGATGTGTTCTCTAGGGCCCTATTTAATCAAGACTAATCGAGACGTCCCCTGAGTGTGGCATCTGATCGCCTGCACGGTTGACATGTTAGAGAAACTGGTGCTCGCACGTGCGAAGTCTTGGACGTGGGCATGGGAGAGTTCGGATGATTGGATGAGTGTACTGATATAGCAGCAGAGCGGACGAGACGAGGAGCGGGTAGGGTGTAGACATGAGACTAGAGCGAGGAGATGATAGGGAGGTAGACAGCGTTTGTGGAGTGACTTTATGAAGTGTGAAGTGATGAGTTTATGTTGGTCTCCACAGGGTAGTGGCATCAGTATACGCATGCTGGAAACAGAAAAAAGACATATGCCTGGCTGCAGCCTATTATGGACAGATTGAAGAATGGAGGTAGAGTTTGCAAAGAGGCGAGACGTTAAGCAAGGGTTCAGTTACAGTAGTCGAGACGAGGAAATGAATAAGAGGCAACAATGAGAGTTTGTGGTGTTTCCACATGTGAGAACAAGACGGATTCTGAAAGAAGTTCTTGAGGTGCAGTGACATGGGACCGCGGGCACGGGATTTGGATATATGGGGTGATATGAAGTTACGAATTCTAGGGAATAACCCCCAGACAGAGGGCCTGCCTGCCTCGGGGAAGTTCTGAGTTTATGGTGGGTAACCACACACTGAGATAGAAATAGCACCCTAGGGTGAGGTCAGTTTAGTAGATGGTGGGATGACTAGAAGTTCAGTTTTAGTGTGTTAAGTTTAAGATACAAGGGAGGAACATGATGTCACGACGAGACCAGACGGGACTAGAACATTCTCAATGGTGTTCTGTAGCAGGGCTGGAGTGATGTCACGGAATGGAGTGTATAATGGGTGACATCCCGCATAGAGGATGGTACTGGAAGCCAAATCTACTGATGGTTTGTCAATGGGGGCTGTGTAGAGTGAAAGAGGAGTGGACATGAATGGATACCCCTGAGGAACCCGCAGATGAGGAAAGAGGAGAGGACGGTGGATCCAGAAAATGAGACCACTGAAGGACTCGCGGTCGAAGAGGTTCTACGGCGAGAACCAAAAATAAAATGCAGTGACGCGGTGTCCTGGAGCCATATGGTGCTGAGCATGGTGAGGAGATAGTCCGGGGGTGAAACAACTAGTGTCAAACGCTGCAGAGGAGATCCAGAAGATAGCAGCAAATGACGTAGTTGCACCTGAGCATTTGCTGTATAGGAGATCATTGGAGACTTTAGTTAGAGCCGTTTCCGTGGAGTGTAGGGTGCGGAAACCTGATTGCAGCGGTCAAGAAGAGAGTCTAGCGAGAGATAGCGGATTAGGCAAGAGTAGACCAAGCGTTCAGGAGTTTGAGATGAAGGGCAGGTTAGAGATAGGCGGTAGTCTATCAGCACAGGATGGGTCCAGAGAGGGCTTTTTCATTAAGGGAGTTATATAGCGTGTTTAAAGGAAGATGGGAAGATCCCAGTGGAGAGAGAGGTTACAGATAGCAGTAAGGTGAGAGAGGACAGCTGGAGAAAATAGACTGGACGAGGTGGGAGGGAATGGGGTCACTAGAGCAAGGTGGTGGGGCGTGCAGACAGCAGAAGCACTGGACACTTCTTCTCTGTCGTCGGGTCAAGAGCTGAGAGTAGGCTGGGGGATGTGCGGGAGGGACAGGTGGCTGCTGCTTGGGGTTTGAGATGAGATGTTTTGCCGCATATTTGTCAATTTTCTCTTTGAAGTGAGTGGCCAGGTCTTCAGCACAGAGGTCAGAGACCAGGGCCTGAGCTTTAGGCCTGAGAAGGGAGTGGATGGTGTCAAACAGGCGTTTAGGGTTGTTGTGTAAGGTTGCGATGAGGGAGGTGAAATATTTTTGTTTGGCGCCAGTGAAGGGTAGTTTGATAAGTCCTGAGGATAAATTTGTAGTGGGAAAGTCTGCAGGTTAGCTTCGACTTCCTCACACAGCGCTACCGCACATCTGGAACATCGCTGCAGATGGCGAGTCTGAGGCCTGTGCCATGGCTGTGGGTGTCTGACTCTGGTGGTGCGGTGTGTGATGAGCGGTGCCAATGTGTCCAGGGTGGTGGAAAGAGTTTCATTATATTGTTTGGATGCCAGGTCAGGGCATGGAGAGGGAGGAGATTGGGGGCAGTGAGGAGTGTATGGCGTCTGTGAATTCCTGAGTGTTCTGGAGTGGATATTTCTGTATGGATTGACGGGCAGGTGTGTCCTAGAGTGGGTGAGAATTAGTAATAGTGAAGGAATAGAATTGTGATCAGAGAGAGTGTAAGGGAGAATTATTAAAGTTAGAGATTGAGGAACGGTTACAGAAAACCAGATTCCAGAGAGTTTCCCATCTTGTGGGTGGGAGAGTTAGTAAACTGCGAGAGGCCAGAGAAGAGGTTAGTGAAAGAAACTGTGAGGCAGAGGGAGACATGGGGTCATCAATAGGGATGTTAAAGTCACCCATGATGAGAGTGGGTATTTCAGTAGAGAGGAAGTGAGGGAGCCAGGCAGCAAAATGATCCAGAAACTGGCGGGGTGAGCCGGGGGGTCTGTACACAACCGCGAGTCTGAGGGAAAATGGCTGAAAGAGTCTGAGGGTGTGGACCTCAAAGGAGGGGAAAGTGAGTGAGGGTGCAGGAGGAAGGACCTGGTAAGTGCAGTGTGGAGAAAGAAGTATGCAACTCCTCACACCGGCCTGTTCTCAGGTTGAGGGTGTGGGGTGAAGTGTAGGCCACATGGTGAGAGCGGCAAGGGAAGCGGTGTCAGATTGCTGGAGCCATGTTTCTGTGAGGGCCAGCAGGTTGAGGGAGTTGGAGAGGAACAGGTCATGAACAGCAGTGAGTTTGTTGCAGACGGATCGGGCGTTCCACAGAGCACCAATGAAAATTGGTTCCTCGTTTAGACTGTCTGGGGAGCCCCGCTCGTCTTTTTAAGGCGAGCGGTCTTCTACTTTCGCTTTGACAAGTTTGAAACTCACATCAATAATTATTGTTCTTGTTGTCGTCACCTCCTTGTCTTTACGCTCCATCAGAAACAATGTACACATTCTGTTATACGTTTTTTGTGCAGTTCACGAGAAACCAAATAAACATATGTTAAAAAAAAAAAAACAGCGATCCACAGCTTCAGTATTCCGCCCAGTCTCTCACTGATGATGTCACGTTCATGGGTCACATGATGCTGCAGCCAATCACTGGCCTCTGTGGTCACATGATGCTGCAGCCAATCACTGGCCTCTGTGGTCACATCATGCTGCAGCCACTCACTTGACACTTAGGTCACAAGATGCTGCAGCCAATCACTGCCCTCTGTGGTCACATGATGCTGCGGCCCAATCAACTGCTCTGTGTCACATGATGCTGCAGCCAATCATGGTCTCTGTGGTCACATGATGCTTGACCACTGCTCTCCCTGGTAGCCTCCTCTTTGTGGTCACATGATGTGCATGCAATCCCTGACCTCTGTGGTCACCTGATGCTGCAGGGCCCAAACCTGACCTCTGTGGTCACATGATGCTGCAGCAATCACTTTCCTCTGTGGTCACATGATGCGCGCCAATCACTGACTCTGTGGTTTACTTATGTGCAGCCAAATCCTGACCTCTGTTCCACATGATGCTGCAGCCATTCCCTGAAACCCCTGGGCCTGTGGAGCCAACCCACCTTGGGCAAGCTGCAGCCCAAACACTGCCTCTGTGGTCCAAAGATGCTGCAGCCAATCATGACCCCTGTGGTCACATGATGCAGCGCAAACACTGAATCTCTGTGGTCACATGATGCTGCAGCCAATCACTGACCCCTGTGGGCACATGATGCTGCGGGCCAAACCATGACCTCTGTGGTCACATGATGCTGCGGCCAATCCTGACCTCTGTGGTCACATGATTGCAGCCAATTCCCCGACCTCTGTGGTCACATGATGCTGCAGCCATCCCTGACCTCTGTGGTCACATGATGCTGCGGGCCAATCCTGACTCTGTGGTCACGAAGGGTGCAGCCAAATCATGATTTTGTGGTCACAATGATGCTGCTGCCAATCTGACCTCTGTGGTCAAATGATTTCTGCGGGCCCAAACACTGACCCCTGTGGTCACATTTAGCGCAGCCAATCACTGATCTCTGTGGTCACATGATGCTGCGGGCCCAAACACCCGAACCCCTGTGGGCACATGATGCTGCCAGCCAAACACTGCCTCTGTGGCACATGATCCCGCAGCCCAATCACTGACTCTGTGGTCACATGATGCTGCGGCCAAAACCCTGACCTCTTGTTCACATGATGCTGCAGCCAATTCCCTGACCTCTGTGGTCACCTGATGTGCAGCCCAATTTATGACCCCCTGTGGTCACATGATGCTGCAGCGATTTACTGATCTGTGGTCACATGATGCTGGAACTTGGACAATCCCTGAAACCCCTGTGGTACACAAAGATGCTGCGGCCCAATCACTGTCTCTGTGGTCACATGACGCTGCAGCCGATCATGATCTCTGTGGTCACATGATGCTGCGGCCCCATCCCTGACCTCTGTGGTCAATGACTGCAGCCAATCACTGCCTTTGGGGTCAATGATGCTCAGAAAACCCCTACCTCTGTGGTCACATGTGCTGCGGCCAACCCTGACCTCTGTGGTCACTGATGCTGCACCCATGGCCGTTTTTCCCCCGGCTTTTTAAAAGGGGGAATTGCGACCCCGGGATGGCTGCAAATCCGTCTTGAAAAGGGGGGCCGGGGCTGGGGCCCCCGGCCCCCCCTCCCCTTGCTTTATCCCCCGGCGCGTATTGGCCTGGAAAAATGGCAGGTCATTTTTCCCCCCGCGCGGATTCGGAGCGGGGGGGAGGAGGGATTATGTTCTCTATAGAAGGGTGGTTCCCGTAATTACGGCGCGGAGGGGGCGCCGTACTGAGCGCAAATTTTTGCGGGGTTTCGGAGCCAATCCGCGCCGAATAAGCCGTTTGAACGGCCCTAATCCTGACCTTGTGGTCACAGAGAAAATAGACGGGTTTTGAAGCTCATGCCCCCCAGAATTTGTGACATCAGTGAGGGCCCCGGGGGGGGACTCTGGGCGGGGATTTGGGAGGATAAGTAGGGGTTTTATTTTTTATTTTAGTGCAGTGGGAGGGGGGTCGCCTGTCATGCTCGACCATACGCGCCACTGCATCGGTCTGCATGGCTGCGCAAGAAGGAAGTCTCTTCTAAAGATGATCACAAAAAATTCTGCGACATTTTGCTAAAGACAAGAGAGTAAGGACATGGTTACGGGAAACCCACCCCTGGTTGATGATTCAAAGGAAGTTTCTGGTTCAGTGGTTCAGGTGTGTGGCAGCAACCAGGTGAGGAGGACAAAGACAAGTGTGTCTACAGTCAGGCATGGTGGTGGGAGTGTCAGGGTTTGGGGCTGCATGACTGCTGCCGGCTGTGGGGAGCTACAGGTCACTGAGGGAACCATGAATGCCAACATGTCCTGTGACATCCTGAAGCAGAGCATGATCCCCTCCCTTCTGGACCCCAAACACCTCCAAGACCCCCACTGCCTTGATAAAGAGACAGGATAAAGGTGCTGGACTGGCTGAGGAGGATAGCCGCTGTTCACCCTCGATGGGTGCCAGTATAGCACTAGATGCCGGTGGATCCTTCACATCACTTTTACAGGGAGGATAGCCGCTGTTCTCCCTCGTTTGGTACCCATCTAGCACTAGCACTGCCTTCACTTCCGTTTGGCGGAGGAGGATAGCAGCTGTTTGCCCTCTTTGATTGGTGGTGTAGCAGTAGATGTCGGTGGTGCCTTCACTTTGGCAGAGGAGAATATCCTCCACTGTTTGCCCTCGCTGGGTGGCGGTGTAGCACTAGATGCCGGTGGATCCTTCAATTCACTTTGACATGGGAGGATAGCCACTGTTTGCCCTCGCTGGGTGGCGGTGTAGCACTAGATGCCGGTGGTGCCTTCACTTTGACATGGGAGGATAGCCGCTATTCACCCTCGATGGGCGCTGGTGTAGCACTAAATGCTGGTGGTGCCTTCACTTCATTTTGGCAGAGGAGGATATCCACTCTTCACCATCACTGGTTGGTGGTGTAGCACTTGATGCCGGAGGTGCCTTCAATTTGGTAGAGGAGGATAGCTGTTGTTTGCCCTCTTTGGGCACCTGTATAGCACTAGATGCCGGTGGTGCATTCGCTTTGGCAGAGGAAGATAGCCGCTGTTTCCCCTTGCTGGGCATCTGTATAGCACTAGATGCCGGTGGTGCCTTCACTTTAGCAGAGGAGGATAGCCACTGTTTCCCCTTGCTGGGCGCTGGTGTAGCACTAGATGCCGGTGGTGCATTCGCTTTGACAGGGGAGGATAGCCGCTGTTTGCCCTCTCTGGGCACCTGTATGGCACTAGATGCCGGGGTTTGGCCTTCACTTTGCATGGGGGGATAGCCCTGTTTGCCCTCTCTGGGCACCTTAATGGCACTAGATCCCGTGGTGCTTCCTTTGCAGGGGAGATACCCCTTGTTTGCCCTCAATGGGCACCTGTATGGCACTAGATGCCAGTGGTGAAATTCGCTTTGACAGGGGGGATAGCCGCTGTTGCCCTCCTGGAAATGTTAGCACTAGATGCCGTGGTGCTTTTCGTTTTTGAAGGGGAGGATAGGCCGCTATTTGCCCCCCTTGGGGCCTTATAGCACTGGATGCCGGGGTTGCCTTCGCTTTGACGGGGGAGGATAGCCGCTGTTGCCCTGGTGGGGCATTTTAGCACTAGATGACCGGTGGTACATTCGCTTTAAATGGGAGGATAGCCGCTGTTTTGCCCTCCTGGGCGCCTGTATAGCACTAGATGCCGTGGTTCCCTTTCCCTTTTGGGAAAGGGAAAGGATAGCCGCTGTTGCCCTCTCGGGGCGCCTATAGCACTAGATACCGGTGGTTTGCTCCTTTGACTGAGGAGGAAAAGCCGCTTTTTGCCCCTCGGGGGCCCCCAGTTAACACTAGATGCATGGTGCCTTCACTTTGGCAGGGGAGGATAGCCCTGTTTGCCTCATTGGGGTCCTTTTTGCACTAGATGCCGTGGTGCCTTCCTTTTGGGCAGGGAGGATAGCCCTGTTTGCCCTCTCTGGGCCCCTATAGCACTAGATCCGTGGTGGCCTTCACTTTGACAGGGAGGGATAGCCGCTGTTTCCCTTTTCTGGGACCCCTGTTATAGCACTAATCCCTGGTGGCCTTTCGCTTTGATGGGAGGAAAGCCGCTGTTTGCCCTCTCGGGGGCCTGATAGCACTAGATGCCGTGGTGCCTTCACTTTGCAGGGGAGGATACCCCTTGTTTGCCCCCTGGGCGCCTGTATAGCACAGATGCGGTGGTCCCTTCGTTTTGGGCAGGGAGGATAGCCCTGTTGCCCTTCTGGGTCTGTTTAGCACTAGATGCCAGGTGGTCCCTTTCCCTTTAAACAGGAAGGATTAGCCGTTTGTTTGCCCTCTCTGGGTGCCATGTATAGCACTAGATGCCGGTGGTGCCTTCGTTTGACATGGAAGGATAGCCGCTGTTTGCCCTCCTGGGGCCTGTATAGCACTAGATCCCTGGGGGTGCCTTCTTTTACAGGGGAGGATAGCCGCTGTTTTGCCCTCTCGGGGCGCCATTTTTAGCACTTAGATGCCGGTGGTGCTTTGTTTGACAGGGGAGGATAGCCGCTGTTTGCCCTCTCTGGGCGCCCATATAGCACTAGATGCCGGCGGTGCATTTGCTTTGATGTGGGAGGATAGCCGCTGTTTGCCCTCGCTGGGCACCTCTATAGCACTAGATGTCGGTGGTGCATTCGCTTTGATGTGGGAGGATAGCCGCTGTTCGCCCTCGCTGGGCGCCAGTGTAGCACTAGATGCTGGTGGTGCATTCGCTTTGATCTGGGAGGATAGCCGCTGTTTGCCCTCTCTGGGCACCTTTATAGCACTATATGCCGGTGGTGCCTTCGCGTTGACATGAGAGGATAGCCGCTGTTCGCCCTCGCTGGGTCGAGGTGTAGCACTACATGCCGGTGGTGCCTTCACTTTGGCAGGGAAGTATAGCCGCTGTTCGCCCCCTCTCTGGGCGCCAGTGTAGCACTAGATGCCAGTGGTGCCTTCACTTTGACAGGGGAGGATAGCCACTGTTCGCCCTCTCTGGGTGCCTGTATAGCACTAGATGCCGGTGGTGCATTTGCTTTGGCAGGGAGGATAGCCGCTGTTCACCCTCGCTGGGTCGTGGTGTAGCACTAGATGCCGGTGGTGCCTTCACTTTGACAGGAGAGGATAGCCGCTGTTCGCCTTCATTGGTGGGTGCTTCTATAGCACTAGATGCCGGTGGTGCCTTCGCTTTGACATGGGAGGATAGCCGCTGTTTGCCCTCTCTGGGCGCCTGTATAGCACTAGATGCTGGTGGTGCCTTCGCTTTGACCTGGGAGGATAGCCGCTGTTTGCCCTCTCTGGGAGCCTGTATAGCACTAGATGCTGTGGTGCCTTCGTTTAGACATGGAAGGATAGCCGCTGTTTGCCCTCTCTGGCGCCTGTATAGCACTAGATGCTGGTGGTGCCTTCGCTTTGACATGGAAGGATAGCCGCTGTTTGCCCTCTCTGGGCGCCTGTATAGCCACTAGATGCCGGGGTGCCTTCGCTGTGACATGGAGGATAGCCGCTGTTTGCCCTCCCTGGGTGCCTGTATAGCACTAGATGCCGGTGGTGCATTTGCTTTGGCAGAGGAGGATAGCCGCTGTTCACCCTCACTGGGTCGTGGTGTAGCACTAGATGCTGGTGGTGCCTTCGCTTTGACATGGGGATAGCCTGTTTGCCCCTCTGGGCGCCTGTATAGCACGAGATGCCGTGGTGCCTTCGCTGTGACATGGGAGGATAGCCGCTGTTTGCCCTCTCTGGGTGCCTGTATAGCACTAGATGCGGGTGGTGCATTTGCTTTGGCAGAGGAGGATAGCCGCTGTTCACCCTCGCTGGGTCGTAGTGTAGCACTAGATGCTGGTGGTGCCTTCGCTTTGACATGGGAGGATAGCCGCTGTTTGCCCTCTCTGGGCGCCAGTATAGCACTAGATGCCAGTGGTGCCTTCACTTTGACAGGGGAGCATAGCCGCTGTTTGCCCTCTGGGCGCCTGTATAGCACTAGATGCCGGTGGTGCCTTCGCTGTGACATGGGAGGATAGCCGCTGTTTGCCCTCTCTGGGTGCCTGTATAGCACTAGATGCCGGTGGTGCATTTGCTTTGGCAGAGGAGGATAGCCGCTGTTCACCCTCACTGGGTCGTGGTGTAGCACTAGATGCTGGTGGTGCCTTCGCTTTGACATGGGAGGATAGCCGCTGTTTGCCCTCTTTGGGTGCCTGTATAGCACTAGATGCCGGTGGTGCCTTCGCTGTGACATGGAGATAGCCGCTGTTTGCCCTCTCTGGGTGCCTGTATAGCACTAGATGCCGGTGGTGCATTTGCTTTGGCAGAGGAGGATAGCCGCTGTTCACCCTCGCTGGGTCGTTGTGTAGCACTAGATGCTGGTGGTGCCTTCGCTTTGACATGGGAGGATAGCCGCTGTTTTCCCTCTCTGGGCGCCTGTATAGCACTAGATGCCGGTGGTGCCTTCGCTGTGACATGGGAGGATAGCCGCTGTTTGCCCTCTCTGGGCACCTTTATAGCACTATATGCCGGTGGTGCCTTCGCTTTGACATGAGAGGATAGCCGCTGTTCGCCCTCGCTGGGTCGTGGTGTAGCACTAGATGCCGGTGGTGCCTTCACTTTGACAGGAGAGGATAGCCGCTGTTCGCCATCATTGGTGGGTGCTTCTATAGCACTAGATGCCGGTGGTGCATTCGCTTTGACAGGGGAGGATAGCCGCAGTTCGCCCTCTCTGGGCACCTGTATAGCACTAGATGCTGGTGGTGCCTTCGCTTTGACATGGGAGGATAGCCGCTGTTTGCCCTCTTTGGGTGCCTGTATAGCACTAGATGCTGGTGGTGCCTTCGCTTTGACATGGAAGGATAGCCGCTGTTTGCCCTCTCTGGGAGCCTGTATAGCACAAGATGCAGGAGGTGCCATCGCCTTCACCTGGGATCATAGCCGCGGTTTGCCCTCTCTGGGTGCCTGTATAGCACTAGATGCTGGTGGTGCCTTCACTTTGACATGGGAGCATAGCCACTGTTTGCCCTCTCTGGGCGCCTGTATAGCACTGGATGCTGGTGGTGCCTTCGCTGTGACATGGGAGGATAGCCGCTGTTCGCCCTCTCTGGGTGCCTGTATAGCACTAGATGCCGGTGGTGCATTTGCTTTGGCAGAGGAGGATAGCCGCTGTTCACCCTCACTGGGTCGTGGTGTAGCACTAGATGCTGGTGGTGCCTTCGCTTTGACATGGGAGGATAGCCGCTGTTTGCCCTCTCTGGGCACCTGTATAGCACTAGATGCCGGTGGTGCATTCGCTTTGACATGGGAGGATAGCCGCTGTTTGCCCTCTCTGGGTGCCTGTATAGCACTAGATGCCGGTGGTGCCTTCACTTTGACATGGGAGGAGGATAGCCGCTGTTCACCCTCGCTGGGTCGTGGTGTAGCACTAGATGCCGGTGGTGCCTTCACTTTGACAGGAGAGGATAGCTGCTGTTCGCACTCTCTGGGCGCCCATATAGCACTAGATGCCGGTGGTGCCTTCACTTTGACATGGGAGGAGGATAGCTGCTGTTTGCCATCATTGGTGGGTGCTTCTATAGCACTAGATGCCGGTGGTGCCTTTGCTTTGACATGGGAGGATAGCCGCTGTTTGCCCTCTCTGGGCGCCTGTATAGCACTAGATGCTGGTGGTGCCTTCGCTTTGACATGGGAGGATAGCCGCTGTTTGCCCTCTTTGGGTGCCTGTATAGCACTAGATGCTGGTGGTGCCTTCGTTTTGACATGGAAGGATAGCCGCTGTTTGCCCTCTCTGGGCGCCTGTATAGCACTAGATGCTGGTGGTGCCTTCGCTTTGACATGGAAGGATAGCCGCTGTTTGCCCTCTCTGGGCGCCTGTATAGCACTAGATGCTGGTGGTGCCTTCACTTTGACATGGGAGCATAGCCGCTGTTTGCCCTCTCTGGGTGCCTGTATAGCACTAGATGCCGGTGGTGCCTTCACTTTGATGTGGGAGGATAGCCGCTGTTTGCCCTCTCTGGGCACCTGTATAGCACTAGATGCCGGTGGTGCATTCGCGTTGACGTGGGAGGATAGCCGCTGTTTGCCCTCGCTGGGCACCTGTATAGCACTAGATGCCGGTGGTGCATTCGCCTTGACATGGGAGGATAGCCGCTGTGTGCCCTCTCTGGGCACCTGTATAGCACTAGATGCTGGTGGTGCCTTCGCTTTGACATGGGAGGATAGCCGCTGTTCGCCCTCTCTGGGCCCCTGTATAGCACTAGATGCGGGTGGTGCCTTCGCTTTGACATGGGAGGATAGCCGCTGTTTGCCCTCTCTGGGAGCCTGTATAGCACTAGATGCGGGTGGTGCCTTCGCTTTGACATGGAAGGATAGCCGCTGTTTGCCCTCTCTGGGCGCCTGTATGGCACTAGATGCCGGTGGTGCCTTCGCTTTGACATGGGAGGATAGCCGCTGTTTGCCCTCTCTGGGAGCCTGTATAGCACTAGATGCCGGTGGTGCCTTCGCTTTGACATGGGAGGATAGCCGCTGTTTGCCCTCTCTGGGCGCCTGTATAGCACTAGATGCCGGTGGTGTCTTCACCTTGACGGAGGAGGATAGCTGCTGTTTGCCCTCGCTGGGCACCTGTATAGCACTAGATGCCGGAGGTGTCTTCACTTTGACAGGGGAGGATAGCCGCTCTTCGCCCTCATTGGTGGACGTCTCTATAGCACTAGATGCCGGTGGTGCCTTCGCTTTGACAGGAGAGGATAGCCGCTGTTTGCCCTCTCTGGGCGCCTGTATAGCACTAGATGCTGGTGGTGCCTTCGCTTTGAGATGGGAGGATAGCCGCTGTTTGCCCTCTCTGGGCGCCTGTATAGCACTAGATGCCGGAGGTGTCTTCACTTTGACATGGGAGGATAGCCGCTGTTTGCCCTCTCTGGGCACCTGTATAGCACTAGATGCCGGTGGTGCATTCGCTTTGATGTGGGAGGATAGCCGCTGTTCGCCCTCTCTGGGCGCCTGTATAGCACTAGATGCCGGTGGTGCCTTCACTTTGAGGTGGGAGGATAGCCGCTGTTTGCCCTCTCTGGGTGCCTGTATAGCACTAGATGCCGGTGGTGCATTGGCTTTGATGTGGGAGGATAGCCGCTGTTTGCCCTCTCTGGGCGCCTGTATAGCACTAGATGCCGGAGGTGTCTTCACTTTGACATGGGAGGATAGCCGCTGTTTGCCCTCTCTGGGCGCCCATATAGCACTAGATGCCGCTGGTGCCTTCACTTTGGCAGGGGAGGATAGCCTCTGTTTGCCCTCACTGGGCACCTGTATGGCACTAGATGCCGGTGGTGCATTCGCTTTGACAGGGGAGGATAGCCGCTGTTCGCCCTCTCCGGGCGACTGTAGAGCACTAGATGGCGGTGGTGCATTCGCTTTGATGTGGGAGGATAGCCGCTGTTTGCCTTCTCTGGGGGGCGATGTAGCACTAGATGCCAGTGGTGCATTTGCTTTGATGTGGGAGGATAGCCGCTGTTCGCCCTCTCTGGGTGCCTGTATAGCACTAGATGCTGGTGGTGCCTTCGCTTTGAGATGGGAGGATAGCCGCTGTTTGCCCTCTCTGGGTGCCTGTATAGCACTAGATGCCAGTGGTGCATTTGCTTTGATGTGGGAGGATAGCCGCTGTTTGCCCTCGCTGAGGAGCGGTGTAGCTCTTGGTGCCTTCCTTTACGGGGAGGATAGCCGCTCTTTGCCCTCGCTTTGTGTTCTTAGTGCAACAATTGCAGGAAAATATCCGCCAGCTCCGGTGTAACACCTCCCTCCTCCGCCTCATTTTCCCCGGTGCCTTTGTTTTGCTGTGAACATTCATCATTATGAGGGTCCTTCCGTCGCCGCCAGTCCCGCGCATCATTCACCGTTATTGTGGCCGCCGTGTTCATCCGTGACGTCCTGCGACATCTGTCCCCGGGCCCCGCACACGTCCCTCCACCTGGGAGCAGCTCCTGTAACTGGAGCCGCCGGAACCGAGTGCGATTTTCCGTCTTTTGGTCTCTCCTCGGCGGACGGGCCGATCGCACCTTGATTAAATGTTTTGAAAGTCGAGGGACGGTTTGGGCAGAAAGAATCGATTCTGCCGCCTCCACTGCCCGACTGGCACAGACCTAGAAATGTCGCTTGTGTGGAACGTGCCAGAGGAAGGGGCATGAAAAAAAGCCTGGCCGCGCGGATATCCTATTAAAGAGCGATCAAAGGAGCGCGAGGCGCCCCCGAAATCACAACCTGCCGAAGTTTGTGCTGGATAAACGGGCGCCGCTCACAGACCTGATACGTTTGTGCCTACAGATTGAGGGGAGGAAAAAAAAATGAACATTTTGGGATCCTGTTCGGCCGCTAATGGAAAAATGTCTCTGAGGGTCGGAAGTGCGAAATCAACAGACGACGCGCTGAATATTTATCACGGCCGTCGCCCTCCTGCAGTATTACACAGCGACGCCGACCTCTGAGGATGAGAGATCTGGCCCCCTCCCCAGCCAAGCAGCCCCCGAATGACAGAAACCTCAGTGTGGAGGTGATTACTCCCTGCGCCCGCAGCGAGCGCCACTTATGTGATTCATTAAATGGCGCCGTCCTATACCACAGCGCTGTACAGAGGTTGTCACCGGTCCCATCGCTCCCTGTCCCC
Source organism: Phyllomedusa bahiana (assembly GCA_025379985.1). Classification (NCBI taxonomy): domain Eukaryota; kingdom Metazoa; phylum Chordata; class Amphibia; order Anura; family Hylidae; genus Phyllomedusa; species Phyllomedusa bahiana. Next base: position 13,977 of record JAODAL010033123.1, on the reverse strand, counting down.
ATTGGGGCTCACTGTGTAAATGTCGTCATATTCACCTTTCAGGATGTTTTAGAAGTTTGGGGAAATTCGAGAAGCTGGAGGAAATCCGCACAAACAGAGAGAGAACATACAAACTGCTTGCAGATAGGAAGCCAACACTGCAGGGTAACAGTGATAACCACTGAGCCACTGTACTGTGCTGACCACTGAGCCGCTGTACTGTGCTGACCACTGAGCCACTGTACTGTGCTGACCACTGAACCGCTGTACTGTGCTGACCACTGAGCCACTGTACTGTGATAACCACTGAGCCACTGTGCTGTACTGTACTAACCACTGAGCCGCTGTACTGTGCCTACCACTGAGCCACTGCACTGTGCCTACCACTGAGCCACTGCACTGTGCCTACCACTGAGCCACTGCACTGTGCTAACCACTGAGCCACTGTGCTGTACTGTACTAACCACTGAGCCGCTGTACTGTGCCTACCACTGAGCCACTGCACTGTGCTAACCACTGAGCCACTGTGCTGTACTGTGCTAACCACTGAGACACTGTACTGTGCTAACCACTGATCCACTATGCTGTGCAGACCACTGAGTCACCATGCTGCACTGTGCTAACCACTAAGTGACTGTGCTAACCATTGAGCCACTGTACTGTGCTGACCACTGAGTCACCATGCTGCACTGTGCTAACCACTGAGCGACTGTGCTGTGCCGTTGTGCAGTGCTAACCACTGAGCCACTGTACTGTGCTGACCACTGAGCCTTCGTGCTGCACTATGCTAACCACTGATTCATTGTGCTGCACATGCTAACTACTGAGCCACCATACTGTACTGTGGTAACCACTGAGTTACTACCGTGTTTTCCCCGATAAGTAAGACAGCGTCTTACATTCTTTTTACCCCCAAAAGTCCCACTATGTCTTACTTTTGAGGTATGTCTTATATTGGCAGGTATATGGCCCCATACGCAGGTATAGGGCAAGCTGTAGGCAGGTATAGGGCAGTATAGGCAGTGTAGGCAGGTATAGGCAGCTTAGGCAGGTATGGGGCCGGCTGTAGGCAGGTATAGGCAGCTGTAGGCAGGTATAGGGCAGGTATAAGCAGCTGTAGGCAGGTATAGGGCCGGCTGTAGGCAGGTATAAGCACTGTAGGCAGGTATAGCAGCTGTAGGCAGGTATAGGCTGCTGTAGGCAGGTATAGGCAGCTGTAGGCAGGTATAGGGCAGGTATAAGGCAGCTGAGGCAGGTATAGGCCGCCGTAGGCAGTATAGTCAGCTGTAGGCAGTATAGGCGGCTGTAGGCAGGTATAGGCAGTGTAGGCAGGTTAGGGCCGGCTGTAGGCAGGTATAGGCCGGCTGTAGGCAGTATAAGGCAGCTGTAGCAGGTATAGGGCAGGTATAGGCAGCTGTAGCAGGTATAAGGCAGCTGTAGGCAGGTAAGGGCCGGCTGTAGGCAGGTAAGGGCCGCTGTAGGCATTGTATAGGCAGTATAGGGCCAGCTGTAGGCAGGTATAAGGCAGCTGTAGGCAGGTATAGGACCGGCTGTAGGCAGGTATAAGGCAGCTGTAGGCAGGTATAGGGCAGCTGTAGGCAGGTATAGGGCCGGCTGTAGGCAGGTATAAGGCAGCTGTAGACAGCTATAGGGCCAGCTGTAGACAGGTATAGGGCCAGCTGTAGACAGGTATAGGGCAGGTATAAGGCAGGTATAGGCAGGCTGTAGCAGTATAGGCAGGCTGTAGGCAGGTATAGGGCGGCTGTAGGCAGGTATAGGGCCGGCTGTAGGGCAGGTATAGGCCAAGATGTAGGCAGGTAAGGGCAGGTATAGGGCAGCTGTAGGCAGGTATAGGCCGGCTGTAGGCAGGTATAGGCAGCGGTAGGCAGGTATAGGGCAGGCTGTAGGCAGGTATAGGGCCGGCTGTAGGCAGGTATAGGGCCGGCTGTAGGCAGGTATAGGGCCGGCTGTAGGGCAGGTATAGGCATCTGTAGGCAGGTATACGGCAGGTATAGGGCCAGCTGTAGGCAGGTATAGGGCCAGCTGTAGACAGGTATAGGGCCAGCTGTAGGCAGGTATAGGGCCAGCTGTAGGCAGGTATAGGGCAGGTATAAGGCAGGTATAGGCAGCTGTAGGCAGGTATAGGCAGGCTGTAGGCAATAATATCAAAATAAAAAAACAAACAATCACTTACCTGGATGGTTAATAAGAATCACATATCCATACTTGTGCCTGCGGGATGCGAGGAATTACACAACGGTCAGCAAAAATATAAGCAAAAAGAAAAACCTGAGGCAGCGGGAAAGTGACGGACGTCATACAGATCAGTGTGAATGGCGCGGTCTGTGTTCTGTGTTGTCCATATGAAATGAACCTAAGAAACATTTGTAACTTATAAATATTCTCTTTTAAGTTAACCTGGCTCACCTGGGCGCGGTGCACGAATCCAGTGATCCTGCAATCATCCACAACGTAGAAAGATCCAGCACCGCGCGGCCCAGCACCGAAGTTCTGAGCAAAGCTGCTGGATTTTATCTGAAAACTTGTGAGAATAACATCAGAAAATGACATAAATCCAAAGAAAGGATATGAAGAAAGTTGTGTTTGTCTTTTTCCTCCTCATCTTCCAAGAGCCCAAACCTTTTTTATTTTTCCTCCTTCATAGACGTGTGAGGACGGTTCGGCTGTTTTTTTTCCCCACTCTTTTCAGTGGTACCACTATCCATTCTGGGCAACCTTAAAAACAAAACCAGTTTTTTTGATGAGGGCGTGAAACGCGATGCTACAGCTCCATTTTATTGAGCGTTTTACATTTTTGTGTTCACCGTTCAGTATAAATGACACGCTGTCTAAATTCTGCAGATCGGTTCTGTTCTGCTGCTATTATATTTTTAGGGTGTGTTCACACCCCGTATTTCCGGTGGGTAGTTGAGCAAGTAATTGCACCAAAGTACGCCCGGCAAATGCGGTAAAATCATAGCACTCATGGATGGCTATGTAAAACGAGCGTATTCCCGGTGCGTACTGTGCTCCCGTAAGTAGTGCCACGTCAAAGGCCATTGCTCTGTTAACGGTACGCGCTAGCCAGTGTGTACTTTAAACAGCAGGTGAACCTGAGCGCACTGCAATAGGCCGCAACACGCCATACAGTTTTTATTGGGAATATATTAGTGCTAAAAAGCAGCTATAAAATTAAACAGAAGTTTAATTAGGACATAACAGGAGATAAAAAGTATATGGACGATGCGTTTCTCGCTAAGCAGGACCTGAGGAAGCTCTGCTTAGCGAGAAACGCGTGGTCCATATACTTTTTAACTCCTGTTATGTCCAATTAAACTTCCGTTTGTTTGAAGTAGTCTTAGCGCCTTATATACCTCATGTTATAGCTGCTCTTTGGCACTGTTATATTTCCCATATTTACTCCGGAGCTCGTTTGCAGCGGCACAGGAGGAGGAGAGGCAGCTGCAGACACCACCACCGATAGGCCCAAGGAGAGTTTAGGCTTGTTGAAGCTGTGGCAATACTGAAGCAACATCTCAAGACACCAGCCGGGAGGTGACAGCTTGGGTGGAAATGGGTCTTCCAAATGGACAATGACCCGAAGCTACGGCCAAACTGGTTACAAAGTGACTTAAGGAGAACCAAGTCCATGTTCTGGAGCGGCCGTCACAAAGCCCTGATCTCATCCTATTGGAAATGTATGGACAAAGCTGAAAAGGCCGGAGCGAGCAAGAGACCCCCAAACATGGCTCAGCGAGCAAGAGACCTCCAAACATGGCTCAGCGAGCAAGAGACCCCCAAACATGGCTCAGCGAGCAAGAGACCCCCAAACATGGCTCAGTGACACCAGCTCTGTCAGGAGGAAGGGGCCAAAATTCCCACCAACTATTGTGAGAAGCTTGTGGGAGGATCCAGAACGTTTGACCAAAGTCCTACAGTTTAAGGCCGAAGCCACCAAATACTAATGAAATGGAGGAAACTTCTGACTTTACAGAAAGGAATAAAAATGCCTTAAAAATTCTCCCTCTCATTATTCTGCATTTGGCAAATAGAACTAATTTTGGTTCCTAATTGAACTAAAACGGGGAAGGTTTATTCTGATTTCATGTCAGAGAGAAAAACCTGCAGATGGGGCTTTATATAGAGGGGAGGAGAAACCTGAAAGATGGGGCTTTATATAGAGGGAGGGAGAAAAACCTGTAGATGGGGCTTTATATAAGGGGGGGGAGAAACCCTGCAGATGGGGGCTTTATATAGAGGGGAGAAACCTGCAGATGGGGTTTTTATATAGAGGGAGGGAGAAACCTGCAGATGGGGCTTTATATAGAGGGAGGGAGAAACCTGCAAATGGGGCTTTATATAGAGGGAGGGAGAAACCTGCAGATGGGGCTTTATATAGAGGGAGGGAGAAACCTGCAGATGGGGCTTTATATAGAGGGGAGGAAAACCTGCAGATGGGGCTTTATATAGAGGGGAGGGAAACTGCAGATGCAGCTTCTTATATAGAGAGGAGGGAAACTGCTGGTTTCAAGTGTATGTAGTCCTGACTCCCGGCTCTCCAACACCTTACATAATGGGAGTAGTAGTCCTTATACCTTAGCATACGCAGCCCTGACACCAGGCTCTTCAACACTGGGCCGGGACGACGGGTAGGCGACCGTCTAGGGCTCCACTTCATCCCGGGCAGAAAGGGGACGCAAATAGTTATAGAATGGGCTGAATTTTACATTTGGAGGGGAGGAGTGGGGCACTGCATGCCTTATTTGCCTAGGGCATCAGAATACCTTGTCCCAGCCCTGCTCCAACACCGTACATAATGGGAGTAGTAGTCCTTTTACCTTCATATACAGTTGAAGCCTTAAAAATTCTCCCTCTCATTATTCTGCATTTGGCAAATAGAAAAAAATTTTGGTTTCCAAATTTTGACCTAAAACGGAAAGGTTTTTCTGATTTCATGTCAGAGAGTGAGAAAAACCAGCAGATGGGGCTTTATATAGAGGGGGGTAAACCTGCAGATGGGGCTTTATGTAGAGGGGGGAGAAACCTGCAGATGGGGCTTTATATAGAGGGAGAAACCTGCAGATGAGGCTTTATATAGAGGAAGGGGAAACCTGCAGATGGGGCTTTATATAGAGGGAGGGAGAAACCTGCAGATGGGGCTTTATATAGAGGGAAGGGAGAAACCTGCTGATGGGGCTTTATATAGAGGGAGGGAGAAACCTGCAGATGGGGCTTTATATAGAGGGGAGGGAAACCTGCAGATGGGGCTTTATATAGAGGGGAGGGAAGAACCTACAAATGGGGCTTTATATTGAGAGAGGGAAAAACCTGCAGATGAGGCTTTATATAGAGGGAGGGAGAAACCTGCAGATGGGGCTTTATATAGATGGAGGGAGAAACCTGCAGATGGGGCTTTATATAGAGGGGAGGGAGAAACCTGCAGATGGGGCTTTATATAGAGGGAGGGAGAAAACTGCAGATGGGGCTTTATATAGAGGGAGGGAGAAACCTGCAGATGGGGCTTTATATAGAGGGAGGGAGAACCTGCAGATGGGGCTTTATATAGAGGGAGGGGAAAACTTGCAGATAGGGCTTTATCTAGAGGGAGGGAGAAACCTGCAGATGGGGCTTTATATAGAGGGGAGGGAGAAACCTGCAGATGGGGCTTTATGTAGAGGGAGGGAGAAACCTGCAGATGGGGCTTTATATAGAGGGAGGGAGAAACCTGCAGATGGGGCTTTATATAGAGGGGAGAGAAACCTGCAGATGGGGCTTTATATAGAGGGAGGGAGAGAAACCTGCAGATGGGGCTTTACATAGAGGGGAGAGAAACCTGCAGATGGGGCTTTATATCGAAGGAGGGAGAAAAACCTGCAGATGAGGCTTTATATAGAGGGGAGAGAAACCTGCAGATGGGGCTTTATATAGAGGGGAGGGAGAAACCTGCAGATGGGGCTTTGTATGCAGGGAGGGAGAAACCTGCAGATGGGGCTTTATATAGAGGGAGGGAAACTGCTGGGTTCAAATATATATATGCAGTTGAAACCAGAAATTTCCATAATCTAGATACAATCTATATATATACTATAAGTGTACATATACTCTATATAATGGAAAATAGCAACAAAAACCAAGGGATCGGGCGCTCGTTTCTTAGTAATAATCCTCATGGAGATAGACGTAGGATAAAAATATAAATTTTATTCCATTAAAATATTAAGGTATGAGCCCCAATATTGCAGAGTAACGTGCATAACGCGTTTCGTGCCTGTACGGCACTTCCTCAGATGCTTCTATGTTACATAAAAAAACTCTATATAATGTATAATATATATATATAATGCTACATGTATATGCAATATAAATTTAATACGTAAAATTTGGCGCATAAACGCCTCCAAATGCTCCACAAAGTGTTTCTGTCGTGAAAATCCGATCCCCCTTGTATTCGCTAAGTAAAATTGCCTCCAAACGATGGCGCAGATTTTACATTGGACTCGGTGACAACTACGCCCCAAAACAAGCGTGAAAAAACATGGTGTGAACAAACCCTAAGGCAGGGGTGTTAAACTGCGGCCCTCCAGCTGTTGGGAAACTACAACTCCCATCATGTATTTATATAATCTATAACAGTGGGCATGATGGGAGTTGTAGTTTCCCAACAGCTGGAGGGCCGCAGTTTGACACCCCTGCCCTAAGGGGTTAAATATTATTTGGTACAATTTGCTTCTCTAGTTTCACGTAGGCGACGCTCAGAATTTGCACTCATCACTGACCCGGTGTTGCTGCAAATCCACGGAATGCTGATTTATTTTTTCTGCTGCATCTGAAATCGGCCTCGGGGCCCAGACTGGCGGCCACAGAGCTTGCACTCCAATCCTTGCCGCCCAGTTCTAGCTGCTCAGTGTGAGTCTGGGTGACCGTGGAAGTTCCTGGCTCTTTCCCCTCCTCTTTGGTTGATTTTTACCTTCTTTCCTTGTGTTTTTGCACATCGTCTTCCTCTGTATGATACGGCGCAGACGCTCGCACGTGTTTTTACGTAGAGATTTCTGTTCAGCTACCATCCTGCGCCCTCGCGTCCCCATCACGTCGGCGTCGTTCCTACGGCTTCCTATGAAAACACTTTCTAGAAGGACTCTCTTAGGAGAACGGTTTTGGACTCCTATATTTATTTTCGCAGTTGTTTTATCTTTTATCTCTTTACCACTAATAAAAATGTAAGTTTTGCCGCCGAGATCCAATTACCCGCATTATGCGAGCGTACAAAGGGCCGCGCAGGAGAGACATGCTAAAACAATTTGGAGGAATAACAAACCCCTCGCGTTCCCACTTATTTATCTTTATTATTAGCTAATGCTACTTCCTTACGCTGAAGCTGGCGGCCGAGCGCGGCCTGTTCCTTGTCTAACACTTACTTAACCCCTGGTAATTGTAACATCTTGAAAATCTACTTAGAATTTTTCGTTATAGAGAATTTCCAGGCAGGAGCCGCTCATTACAGCATAAAAAAAGCTATTAATTTGGTTGGAAAATATACTAGACTGGTAGAAAGCCCGTCCCAAGGTGACTGTAATAGGAAATGCATCAACAAGGGCAGAGTTCTTGTCCTAGGATGATTGTAGTGTATATATATAAATATCCATCTGCTACACTGCTGAGTTAGGGACACAGTGGAGTGAGTTTGAATAAGACAGTTTACTGCATTCTTCTTCCCAACTTGGTACCTCCCATATCAGCACTATATACTTCTGTACTGCGTGTCTGTGTGGGCGCTGACTGAAAGCATAGCAGGAGCCGCTATCCACTACACTAGTAAAGGCAGGGCATAGTGGAGTGAGTTTGGACAAGACAGTTTACTTCTTTCTTTTCCTCCACTTGGTACCTCTCATATCACACTGTATACTCCGGTACTGTGTACCTGTGTGAGCGCTGACTGTGAGTGTACAGGAGTTGCTCTCGTCTACACTAATAAGTGCAGAGCAAAGTGGAGTGAGTTTGGATGAGAGTTTACTTCTCTCTTCTCCACCACTTGGTATCCCCCATATCACACTGTATACTTTTGTATTGCACTTCAGTGTGGATGCTGGCTGTGACAATAGCCAAAGCCGCTCTCCACTACATTGGTAAGTGCAGGGCACAGTGGAGTGAGTTTGGTTGAGATGGCTTCCTTCTCCCCTTCCCTACCCTGGTATTGTCCACATCATGTTGTTTATTCCTATACAATGCTTTAATGTGGCCGCCTTCTCTCTTCTCCTTTGCTTGGTATCCCCCACGACATGCTGTATACTACAGGGCACTGATGTGGGCACTTAGTGAGTGTAGCAAGAGCTGATTTCCACTACACTGTTGAGTGCATGGCACAGTGGAGTGAATTTGGATGAAATGGCTTCCTTCTCTCTTCTCCTCTAGTTGGTATCCCCTACATCATGCTGTATACTTCAATGCAGAGCTTTGATATGTGAACTTATTGAGTGTAGCAAGAACTGCTTTTCATGACCATGTTGAGTGCAGGGCACAGCGGAGTGAGTTTGTCCACCCCCATCACTCTGTACATTTCTGTACTGCACTTTAAAGTGGATACTGTGAGTCTAGCAGGAGTCACTATATTGGTGAGTGGTTGGTGCGGCATCATTCTCACCCAACCCCCACCTCTCGGCTGGTGAGTGCGACCACAGTGTCTTCTACAGTATAAACAATTAGGCGCCAAGTCCCCCTCCATTGGCCCACATACAGGTTTTGTGGTCATCCCACCCCATGCTGGCAGTACTTCTATTACAAACTGACACAGGGCACGCTAAGGCCATATATATATATATATATATATAATATATATATATATAAATACACACACACACAGACCTATATGCAGATCTCTGTCGGTATGTAACTCCTTCTGCTGTCTCTGAACTCCCCCAAAGATACATTGTAATCTGTCTGGTGGCTGAAGAGCTTGCACTTAGTCCTGTAGGTCGGAAGATGAGCTTCATGTCAGCTGGTTACTGACCGCACGATTCTCCGCTTGCTGACAGGCTACAGCTCGGCTTGCTGACAGGCTACAGCTCCGCTTGCTGACAGGCTACAGCTCCGCTTGCTGACAGGCTCCAGCTCGGCTTGCTGACACACTACAGCTCCGCTTGCTGACAGGCTAAAGCTCCGCTTGCTGACACACTACAGCTCCGCTTGCTGACAGGCTACAGCTCCGCTTGCTGATAGGCTATAGCTCCGCTTGCTGACACACTACAGCTCCGCTTGCTGACAGGCTATAGCTCCGCTTGCTGACAGGCTACAGCTCGGCATGCTGAAAGGCTATAGCACCGCATGCTGACAGGCTACAGCTCGGCTTGCTGACAGGCTACAGCTCCGCTTGCTGATAGGCTACAGCTCCGCTTGCTGACAGGCTATAGCTCCGCTTGCTGACACCCTACAGCTCCGCTTGCTGACAGGCTATAGCTCCGCTTGCTGACAGGCTCCAGCTCCGCTTGCTGACACACTACAGCTCGGCTTGCTGACAGGCTCCAGCTCGGCTTGCTGACAGGCTACAGCTCCGCTTGCTGATAGGCTACAGCTTCGCTTGCTGACAGGCTACAGCTCTGCTTGCTGACAGGCTATAGCTCCGCTTGCTAATAGGCTACAGCTCCGCTTGCTGACAGGCTCCAGCTCCACTTGCTGACACACTACAGCTCCGCTTGCTGACAGGCTATAGCTCCGCTTGCTGATAGCTATAGCTTCGCTTGCTGACAGGCTACAGCTCTGCTTGCTGACAGGCTATAGCTCCGCTTGCTAATAGGCTACAGCTCCGCTTGCTGACGGCTCCAGCCCACTTGCTGACACACTACAGCTCCGCTTGCTGACAGGGCTATAGCTCCGCTTGCGATAGGCTAAAAGCTCCGCTTGCTGACAGGCTCCAGCTCCGCTTGCTGACACACTACAGCTCCGCTTGCTGACAGGCTCCAGCTCCACTTGCTGACAGGCTATAGCTCTGCTTGCTGACAGGCTACAGCTCCGCTTGCTGACAGGCTACAGCTCCGCTTGCTGACAGGCTATAGCTCCGCTTGCTGACAGGCTAAAGCTCCGCTTGCTGACAGGCTATAGCTCCGCTTGCTGATAGGCTACAGCTCCGCTTGCTGACAGGCTATAGCTCCGCTTGCTGACAGGCTATAGCTCCGCTTGCTGATAGGCTATAGCTCCGCTTGCTGACAGGCTATAGCTCCGCTTGCTGATAGGCTACAGCTCCGCTTGCTAATAGGCTACAGCTCCGCTTGCTGACACACTACAGCTCCGCTTGCTGACAGGCTATAGCTCCGCTTGCTGACACACTACAGCTCCGCTTGCTGACAGGCTATAGCTCCGCTTGCTGACACTCTACAGCTCGGCTTGCAGACAGGCTAAAGCTCAGCTAGCTGACAGGCTAGAGCTCCGCTTGCTGACACACTACAGCTCCGCTTGCTGACAGCTATTAGCTCCGTTTTATGCTACCATCCGCCTAACACTACAGCTCCGCTTGCTGACAGGCTACAGCTCCGCTTGCTGACAGTGTACAGCTCCGCTTGATGACAGGCTATAGCTCCGCTTGCTGACACACTACAGCTCCGCTTGCTGACAGGCTATAGCTCCGCTTGCTGACAGGCTCCAGCTCGCTTGCTGACAGGCTCCAGCTCGGCTTGCTGACAGGCTCCAGCTCCGCTTGCTGACAGGCTACAGCTCTGCTTGCTGACAGGCTCCAGCTCCGCTTGCTGACAAGCTATAGCTCCGCTTGCTGACAGGCTACAGCTCCGCTTGCTAACAGGCTATAGCTCCGCTTGCTGACAGGCTACAGCTCCGCTTGCTGACAGGCTATAGCTCCGCTTGCTGACAGGCTACAGCTCCGCTTGCTGACACACTACAGCTCCGCTTGCTGATAGGCTACAGCTCGGCTTGCTGACACACTACAGCTCCGCTTGCTGAGAGGATACAGCTCGGCTTGCTGACAGGCTCCAGCTCCGCTTGCTGACAGGCTCCAGCTCCGCTTGCTGACAGGCTACAGCTCTGCTTGCTGACAGCTACAGCTCCGCTTGCTGACAGGCTACAGCTCTGCTTGCTGACAGGCTAAGCTCCGCTTGCTGATAGGCTACAGCTCCGCTTGCTGACAGGCTATAGCTCCGCTTGCTGACAGGCTACAGCTCGGCTTGCTGACAGGCTATAGCTCCGCTTGCTGACAGGCTCCAGCTCCGCTTGCTGACAACTACAGCTCGGCTTGCTGACAGGCTCCAGCTCGGCTTGCTGACGGGCTACAGCTCCGCTTGCTGATAGGCCCTATAGCTTCGCTTGCTGACAGGCTACCAGCTCTGCTTGTTTGACAGGCTATAGCTCCGCTTGCTGACAGGCTACAGCTCCGCTTGCTGACAGGCTCCAGCTCCACTTGCTGACACACTACAGCTCCGCTTGCTGACAGGCTATAGCTCCGCTTGCTGATAGGCTACAGCTCCGCTTGCTGACAGGCTCCAGCTCCGCTTGCTGACACACTACAGCTCCGCTTGCTGACAGGCCCAAAGCTCCACTTGCTGACGGGCTATAGCTCTGCTTGCTGACAGGCTACAGCTCCGCTTGCTGACAGGCTACAGCTCAGCTTGCTGACAGGTTTAGCTCCTCTTGCTGACAGGCTCCAGCTCCTCTTGCTGACAGGCTATAGCTCCGCTTGCTAATAGGCTACAGCTCCGCTTGCTGATAGGCTACAGCTCCGCTTGCTGACATGGCCCTAAGCATCCGCTTGCTGACAGGCTATAGCTCCGCTTGCTAGTTAGGCACAGCTCCGCTTGCTAATAGGCTACAGCAGTCCGCTTGCTGACACACTACAGCTCCGCTTGCGACAGGCTATAGCTCCTCTTGCTGACACACTACAGCTCCGCTTGCTGAAGGCTATAGCTCCGCTTGCTGACAGCACTACAGCTCCGCTTGCTGGACACTACAGCTCCGCTTGCTGACGGCTAATAGCTCCGCTTGCTGACACACTACAGCTCCGCTTGCTGACAGGCTATAGCTCCGCTTGCTGACACACTACAGCTCCGCTTGCTGACAGGCTCCAGCTCCGCTTGCTGACAGGCTACAGCTCCGCTTGCTGACACACTACAGCTCCGCTTGCTGACACACTACAGCTCCGCTTGCTGACAGGCTACAGCTCGGCTTGCTGACAGGCTACAGCTCCGCTTGCTGACAGGCTACAGCTCGGCTTGCTGACAGGCTACAGCTCGGCTTGCTGACAGGCTCCAGCTCCGCTTGCTGACAGGCTACAGCTCGGCTTGCTGACAGGCTACAGCTCCGCTTGCTGACAGGCTCCAGCTCCGCTTGCTGACAGGCTCCAGCTCCGCTTGCTGACAGGCTACAGCTCCGCTTGCTGACAGGCTCCAGCTCCGCTTGCTGATAGGCTACCAGCTCCGCTTGCTTAACAGGCTATGCTCCGCTTGCTGACAGGCTCCAGCTCCGCTTGCTGACAGGCTATAGCTCCGCTTGCTGACAGGCTATAGCTCCGCTTGCTGACAGGCTACAGCTCCGCTTGCTGACAGGCTATAGCTCCGCTTGCTGATAGGCTACAGCTCGGCTTGCTGACACACTACAGCTCCGCTTGCTGATAGGCTACAGCTCCGCTTGCTGATAGGCTATAGCTCCGCTTGCTGACAGGCTCCAGCTCCGCTTGCTGTTAGGCTCCAGCTCCGCTTGCTGACAGGCTACAGCTCCGCTTGCTGACAGGCTAGAGCTCCGCTTGCTGACAGGCTCCAGCTCGGCTTGCTGAGAGGCTAAAGCTCCGCTTGCTGACAGGCTAGAGCTCCGCTTGCTTTCTCTGCAGGAAGTGCACATAACTGATTTCCTGCAGTTCCTGTTACAACGTCCTTCCTTCTGCTGCTAATAATTTGCAGATGACGATGATTTTCTATAGGGATCAGCTGAACGGCGCATTGTTCTCACGTCTCTATTAATGCAGATGAGGCTCCTCGTGCTCTAACAGCGGTGACATAGAAAGCGCTGGCCCCCAAAGTTACCAAGAGGGGCGCGGAGGGGCTGACTAGACTGCACAGCCCTCCTCAACATGAAGCGCTATAGGGAGCGGGCCATGATTATAGGGAGCGATCTGTGATTATAGGGAGCGGGCCATGATTATAGGGAGCGATCTGTGATTATAGGGAGCGGGCCATGATTATAGGGAGCGATCTGTGATTATAGGGAGCGATCTGTGATTATAGGGAGCGATCTGTGATTATAGGGAGCGGGCCATGATTATAGGGAGCGGGCCATGATTATAGGGAGCGATCTGTGATTATAGGGAGCGGTCTGTGATTATAGGGAGCGGGCCATGATTATAGGGAGCGGTCTGTGATTATAGGGAGCAATCTGTGATTATAGGGAGCGATCTGTGATTATAGGGAGCGGGCCATGATTATAGGGAGCGGTCTGTGATTATAGGGAGCGATCTGTGATTATAGGGAGCGGGCCATGATTATAGGGAGCGATCTGTGATTATAGGGAGCGGGCCATGATTATAGGGAGCAATCTGTGATTATAGGGAGCGGGCCATGATTATAGGGAGCGGTCTGTGATTATAGGGAGCGGGCCATGATTATAGGGAGCGATCTGTGATTATAGGGAGGGGGCCATGATTATAGGGAGCAATCTGTGATTATAGGGAGCGGGCCATGATTATAGGGAGCGATCTGTGATTATAGGGAGCGGGCCATGATTATAGGGAGCGATCTGTGATTATAGGGAGCGGGCCATGATTATAGGGAGCAATCTGTGATTATAGGGAGCGATCTGTGATTATAGGGAGCGATCTGTGATTATAGGGAGCGGGCCATGATTATAGGGAGCGATCTGTGATTATAGGGAGCGATCTGTGATTATAGGGGCGATCTATGTTTAAATAGGAGGGGTCTGTGATATGGGGAGCGGGCCTTGATTATAGGGAGCGGGCCATGATTATAGGGAGCAATCTGTGATTATGGGGACGATCGTGTTATAGGGAGCGGG
>JAODAL010033122.1:0-45971 GCA_025379985.1 Phyllomedusa bahiana | reverse complement strand
AACCTCAAAGACCCCTTGTAAGGGGGTTGCGCCGCGGCCGGTCCCCGGCCCCGGGGTCGCACCCGTGTCCCCCGCGCGGCCCCCGGGGGGGGAGGGGTGCCGCCGCGGGTCCCACTGTCGCCCGGGCGCATCCGTCCCGTCTCCTCCCCAAACCGCGCCCCGGGTTGGGGTCCGGTCCCCTGCTGGCCGGAAGCGCATGCCGCCCCCTAGTGCCGCGCGGCGCGGCTTCATGTAATTTAAAACCTTGCCGGTAAAGCCAAAATTCCCCGGGCGCTTCCTTTTTTTTAATTTTGGGTTCCCACGCACTTCCCCCGCTGGATTTTTTGTTTCCCCTTGTCTTGTGAAAGCTTTCCAAATAGTCTATTTGCCTTGCCGTTACCAACCTTGCTACGTTCCTCGACTCCAAACCCTCTGCCCCCTGCCCTGACCTTTCGCCTGTCCACGACCACAAACCATTCCCCCGCCTGCCCTCCTTTGCCTGCCCACGTACGATTCCCGGACTACGTTCTGTCCCCTCGTTTCACCTGGGCCGCCACCAGAAGCAAGCACGTCGGGGTAACGCCCCTGTAGCCCCACGCCGCAGCAAGTCCACCCGTTTTTGCGGCGGGCTCTGGTGAAAACCGTGGGCTACTTAGTTTCCGTTCCCTGGCGTGGTTTAAACTACCATCGCCGCGGGGGTCCAGGGATCCCCTTTCCAAGTCCGTTACAGTAAGATTAGCCAGGGACCCCGCCAAGGCCCCCTCTGCCAAGATCAGGATATTACGACGGTTGTTGCCCACAAACGCAACAAATCCACAAAAAGGGGACACATTGGGCCCAGCTCTCCGCCATGATACTTTAGCTCCCCCGCATCCCCCGCCCCCCCCCCCCCCCTTTTTTTTTTTTTTTTTGGCCACCGGGACCCCAAACTTCGGGTCTCTCTACCCCCGCTTTGCCCCCGGGTCCCAAACCTGCCGGGGTTTATTACCCGGGTCCCATCACTGGAGCTGATGGGGTCAGTTTCCCCCGGGGAAGGGCTAAGGGGCCTTGGGTGAGCCTACTTTCCGGAAGGCCCTGGGTTTGGGGAAACCCCCCCGGGGGGAAGCCCGGACGCGGGGCCCAAGACTTCCTCCAAATTCCGCCCTTTTTGAGGAGGGGGGGGGGAGTGTTTTTTTTTGGAGGGGGGGGGTGAAGGGAATTTGGACCCCGGGGGGGGGAAAGGGGGCCCCCCCGGAAAAAAAGGGGGGGGAAAGGGTTTTGGGAGCAAGGATACCCCCCCCTTTTTTTTTTCCCCCCCCTTTTCTTCCCAAACCTTTTCCCAAAAAAGGGGGGCCCTTTTTTCATTCCGGGGGCCCTTTTTCTATTTGGGGGGCCCCCTTTTTTTCCCCCCTCCCCTTTGTTCCTGGGGGGGAAAATCCCCCCTTTTTCTTCCTTTCCCCCCGGCTCCCCTCACCGGGTTTTCCTTTTTTTCCTTTTCCCTTCCTTTCCCTAAAAAAATTTTTTTTTGATCCCAAGCTCTGCCGGGGTATTTCATTACGCATGCTCTATTCACGTGGAGCTGATGGCGGATCAGTTTCCCTCGAGAGTCTAATGATTGGTGCCTTCGGGTGAGCCTACTTTTTCCGGAAGGGCCCTGGCTTGGGCAACCCCCCCTCTGGACAGAACGACCCTAGGACTGCGGCCTACAGATCTTCCTCCAGGAATTCCGCACCGTTTTTGAGGAGTCGGCTCGTGCGCGTCTCTGCTGAGTCCGTCCTCTTGACCTTTGGCAGGGCGAGTCCTCTGTGGGTGACTATGCGGTTCAATTCCTCCGTATCCTGGCTTCGGAGCTCGCGTGGAACGATGCGCCTGATGCCTCTGCGCCACCTTCAAAAAGGACTGTCCAGCCCGGTAAAGGATGCTGTGGCAGCAAGCGACCTCACCGTCCTCTCTGAACGAATGTAATCTCCTTGCCACTCGCATTGATATCAGGATTCACTGAAAGGCAGGAGGAGCTTTCGCCAAGAAAGAGAGAGGCTGCTTCGACCTCAGTGTCCGGGAAACGCTCATGCTAGGTGCTGTGGTGATGGAGGCGGCTCTAGGTGCAGTACCTCCGCTCAGACCACGGTTTGATGATGCACAGTGGAGGTGGATACTGACGCTGTTCTTCTTTCCGGAGTTCTGACTTCCTGGACTCCGGGGTCAGCCGGAACTTTATCCATCCTCTTTGGTATCCCTGTACCCGTCAGCGTGCCTGTAGTCCGCTGAGAAAACCTTGCTGATTTCGACGGTTATAGTGGGGAGCTCCTCACTGATCCCACCAGTATATAACCAGGCCAGTGACTCTCCCGGGTGGGGGCTCTACATAAGGAGCAAGATCAGGTTTCCACGATCTGTCCCGTGCTTACCTCCGGCGATCCTCTGGGGCTTCCCTGGCTGCAACGTCACGCCCCTAACGCTGGATTAGAAAAAGACAGTTGAGTTTCCTGCGTTGGGGGACCAAATCCAAACCTCAGCTTGAGGTACCACGCCCGGGACCTACCACTTCTTACCGCACCCCCTTGCCGAGCTTCTGCAGCCTACCGGCTGATACCAGGACTTTGGGGACGTATTCTCCGAGAAGGAGGCCGATACGCTGCCACCGACAATCGGCCTTAAAACGACGTGCCCCATTGACCTTCTTTTCCAGGAACCATGTCGCCCCGGGGAAGGGTCTACCCGCTTTTCCTTACCGAGACTCAGGCCGATGTCCAGCCTACATACATAGGAGAACTTGCAGAGAAGGTTTTCTCCAGTAAGTCCTCCTCCCCGCGGGTGCCGTGTTTTTCCTTGCGTACACAGAAGAGGATGGTTCCGTCCGTCCGTGTATAGACTAAACCGGGGACTCAATAAAATCACCGTAAAAAAAACACGCTACCCCTCTCCCTATCCCGCTGATGGCAAGAACTTTCGACCGCCTCAAGGGGGCTAAAGTGTTTTTCCCAAGTTGGAGTCTGCGAGTGTTCCTACAACCTCATCAGAATTCGGGAGGGGACGAGTGAAGACGGCGTTTAGTACCCCGAGAGTGTGACATTTCGAATATCTCCGTAATAGCCTTTGGGCTCTGCAACGCTCCATCAGTGTTTCAAGAATTTGTTTAACTGATGTCTTCCTGGATCTCCTGTACACCTGCGTTATAGTGTAACTTGGATGACATCCTAATTTTCTCCCCCGATCTTCATGCACTCACCGAACCCAAGTGCGCCAGGTTCTGCGACGTCTGCGCAGGCATCGACTGTACTCCAAGCTGGGGAAATGTTCATTACCATCAACCAGCCTACCCTTCCTCGTATATACCGTCTCAGCCCCAAGGGCCTGAAGATGGACCCAGCTAAACTACTCTCTGCGGAGCCTGCAATGGCCTCGTCCTGTCGGTCTTTCGGGCCATCCATTCTTCTGGGCTTCGCAAATTTATTACGCCAATTTATTCCCCCACTTCTCCACTTGGTGCTCCTATCGTGGCCCTCACTAGGAAGAAACGCGAACCCGAGATGCTGGCCTCCTGAGGCATGAGAAGGCTTTTTGTTGGTCTGAAAACCTGCCTTCCTCCACTGCAGCCTGTTTTTGGTCCGGCCTGATCCCCGAAAGCCGTTTTCCTTGGGAGGTGGAATGCTTTCTCTGTGGGGGCAGGGGCCGTCTCTCCAACGGGAAAGTTCCCAAGGCAAGATGCTCACATGTGGGTTCTCTCTAAGACCTTTTCGCCGGCGAGCGGAACTATGGGCCATTGGGGACCGGAACTCATGCCTATCAAGGTAGCCCTGGAGGAGTAGGCTACATCCCTGCCGTGGAGGGGGCTCCGACATACTACTTGACATATTTTACGGACCAGAGAAATTTAGACTTTATCTTCAACAGCCCATCGCTTGAAATCCCTCCGCCAGCCCCGATGGTCGCTCTTTTTCTCACGTTATCGACTTCGGCATACATTTTCCGACCTGCTGTAATAAAACGTCAATGCTGACGCCCTCTCCGTGCCTCGGTGACGTGTCCGGTGCGAAGAACCCGTGTCACAACACATCATTTTCTCCCCGAACGGGTGGTTGGTTCACGGCACCCGCAGATACTCCAGAACGGTGCCTACTGGCAATCACTTTCGTGCGAGCCGGCAACTCAGTAAGAGAAAGTGTTTGGAATGGGGCCTAAGCCCCCACTCTCTTGGATGGTCATTCCAGAGCAACGGAAGTCCTACGCTTTTGATCTCACGCACAACTGGTGGGCCGACCCTGGGCACAGGATTGTCAAGGACTCACGCTCGCCTGTACACCATGTGCTCGGAACAAGGTCCCAACAACACAGGCGCCTGCAGGTCTCCTGCATTCCACTGCCCTGTAATTGGCCAAGATCCCCTGGACGCACATAGCCAAGGATTTCATCACTCCTACCGTTCCGGCTGGTCTCCTCTGGGAATTCGTCCACTGGGTGGTTCTGACCGTTCTCGAAGATTCCCACGTTCGTACCTCTCCCTGGCCTGCCGTCTGCTCTCCACAATTAAGCCAATCATTTCTTCCGACATTGTTTACGGACTCCATGGGTTACCTTCACACATATTCTCCACCGTAGGTGTCCCAATTATGTTTACCCGAATTTGGCGTGCACTTGCTCCCGTCTGCAAGTCAACTGGACTTTTCCGTCAACAATATCACCCCTCAATCCAGATGGCAGGTGAGGCGGGTGAAACCAGATTCTGGGGGAATGAACCTGCGTCACTTGTATCTGGACGTCAGGACAACTGGGCCTAGTTGCTCCCTTGGAGGCTCGAATTTCCTCGTACAACCATCGCGTCTCGAGGCAGCCGTCGTCTCTCCATTCTTTGTACTATGGCCGCCATCCGCACCCCCCCCCGCCTTCCCCTGCCCACTATTCGGATGTTCCGCTGTCAACGACCAAGTTTCGGGATATATCAAGGCCATCTGGCGAGAGACGCGACGTTCCCTCTTCTGTCCTCTGCCCGTTATGAAGACTCAGAGGCGGATTAAGAGTAGAAGACCTGCCCCAAACATTTCCTCCCCAGGGGACAAAGTTTGGCTCGTCCTCGGGGTACACGTGCGCCTGAAGGTTCCTAGTCTCAAATTGGGCCCTCTGCTTCCTCGGGACCCTTCAAGGTTCTTCGCAGTTAACCTGGTGACCGAACAAGCTCTCCCGGCCGTCCATCTCTTCCGGATCCAAACGCATCCATGTCACCCCTCCTAAGCCGCTGGTCTGAACCATTTTCTCACCAGGAATTAAAGCCTTCCCCAGTAGCCAAGTTCCCGCTGACATTCTTTGAGGTAAAGGAACATCTTGGAGATGAAGAGTGGTCGGTCAGGGGAAGCACATTCTTTCCTCGAGATTGGAGAAGGGCTTCCCGGCCCCGAGGAAGAGTCCTGGGAGCCAGAAACAACATCTCCTGATCGTGACCTCCACCTCACGATTCTGCATCCTAAAAAGAGGGGAGGTCTATAGGGGGGTGGGTACTGTAACGGGTGCTCCGCGGTCCTGTCCCAGCGGACCGCTGTCGCACCCGTAGTCCCCGCGGCAGGTCCACCGGCGGGGACGGGTGTGCCGCCGCGGGTCCCACTGTCGCCCAGTGGCAGCATCCGTCCCATCTCCTCAACTTACCGCGCTCGCCGTTGCGGTCGCTCCCCTGCTGGCCGGAATGCGCATGCTCTCCCCCTAGCGCGCGCGCCCAGCGTTGCTCGTTCATGTTAAGATTAAAGGGATAGTGATCCGGTAATGGCTAATTGCCGGCCGCTGGCTCTATATAAGTTTGTTCCACGTCACTTCCCCGCTGGATCTATGTTGCCACCGTGCCTTTGTAAAGCGTTCCTGATAGTCCCAATTTGCCTGTGCCGTGTAACCAGAACCTTGCTACGTTTTCCATCGACTCTGACCACGACCCTAGAAATCCGAACCTCTGCCCGCCTGCCTGAACCTTATCCGCCTGTCACGACCACGAACATTGCCGCCTCCCTGACCTTCCTGCCTGCCACGACTACGATTCCCGACGAAGATACGCTTCTGTACCTCGCGTTAACCGACGGCCGCCACCCGCAAGCTAAGTCACAGAACGTCGGGTAACGACCTGGTAGCCCCACTGCGCAGCAAGTCCATCCCGCTTTGCGGCGGCTCTGGTGAAAACCGTGGCTACTTAGATTCCGTTCCCTGTGCGTGCTTAACTACCATCGCCTGCGGTGGTCCAGCGGATCCACTACCAAGTCCGTTACACCCCTCCCTATAGTTAAATGATTATGCTAGTGCTGTGTTACTATAGCCATATAGTTATATGTTGTAGTAGGGCAAAAAGTACAGTCCTTGATGGAAGGTATCTATCAATGAGGTGGCTGGCATCAGTGATGTAAAAAAAAAAACAATTTGTATTTGTGCCAGTGAAGACTATTGTTGCTGAGCAGTTTTTTCTGCTGTAGTTCGGGTCCGGGTTTTTTATGGAGCGGCCGGAGAGCCGGGGTGCGAAAAGTCATTCCAATACTCTAGCCCGGGGTTTACCAGCCAGATAAAGGGCAGCTGGTTAAGGGCAGAGCTGGGTGTGTTTCTGGACCTGAAACCAGAAGCTGTGAACTGCCTGAGCTGTGAGGCTGTGTAGGCCTGAGGACCTGCTATATTAGTCGGTGAGGCTACTCCTTTGTGTTTTCTTAACTACTTGCCTAGAGATTGAACTTATTATTTGCTAGTTCCGTTATATGTTGAATACAAGCTATATTTTGTGTAGCAAGATTGTGGACTAATTATACAACTTTATATTATTTGGAATAAGAACCCTGGCAAGTGCCTGCCTTTGCGCTGAACCCCCACAATATACAGTTGAAACCAGAAGTTACATGTTTTTCTCACTATCTGACATTAAATTAGAATAAACCTTATCCATTTTAGGTCAGTTAGGAACCAAAATTATTTATATTTGCCTAATGCCAGAATAATGAGAGAGGAGAGAATTTTTTAAAGTTGTTGTCTCACTCCATTGATTCATGTTGCCTCAGTCCTGTTTTCTTGGTTTCAGTCATACTTGCCAACTTTTCAAAGTGGAAAAGCAGGAGATTCGAAGGGGCAACCCGCTGCGCGCACCGCGGAGGGCGGTTTACATAACCATGCCCATCTTGTTGGTGAGCCCACACCCCTTTGAAAAAGCCACACCCACTCCACCTAACTGCATGACGGCTCTGGAAGAAAAACCAAGTTGTTGCCCCCACTACCTAGGTAGTAGCCCCCTTTATCCAGGTAGTGCCCATTATAGCCAGGTAGTAGCCCCTATAGTAAGGTAGATGCCCCTTACAGCCAGGTAGATGCCCCTAACAGCCAGGCAGTGCCCCCTTGCAGCCAGGCAGTGCCCCTTTGTAGCCAGGCAGTGCCCCTTGTAGCCAAGTATTGCCCCCTTGTAGCCAGGTAGTACCCCCTAAGGCCAGGTAGTGCCCACTTGTAGCTAGGTGGTGCCCCCTTGTAGCCAGGTACTGCCCCCTATAGCCAGGTGGTGTCCCCTTGTAGCCAGGTAGTGCCTCCATTAGCCAGGTATTGCCCCCATTAGCCAGGTATTGCCCCTTGTAGTCAGGTAGATGCCCCCATTAGCCAGACAGTGCCCCCATTAGCCAGACAGTGCCCCTTGTACTCAGGTAGATGCCCCCATTAGCCAGACAGTGCCCCCCATAGCTAATAAAAATAAAATAATAAAATCTACTTACCTCACCAGGCTCCCTGCAGCGCGACCAGTTCCGGAGGCTGCCGACTGAGTAGTCCCAACGTCGCAGGGGATGTGAGTGCAGTCCCACCCTCTGCGACACTGAGGTGTATATACAGTGCCCATCGGGTGCTGTACATACAGGGGAGAAAGCAGGAGGGGAACGATCCCTCCTGCCTCCTCCCTGCACAGTGAGACTCACTGGGCGGGTGAGCGGCCGGGGCAGTCGCTTCACCTGCCTATAGGAACAGCTCGGCGGCACCAGAGTAGCGTCCTGACGCTACTCCTGTGCCGCGGTCATTTAAAGAACCCTCGCTGCCTGTTGGCGGCGGGAGGTTCGCCGACTCTGCCGGGGTGGCGGGGGGTGACCCCCATTAGCGGGAAACCTCCGCCAAAAGTGGGAGAGTTGGCATGTATGGTTTCAGTTTGAATTCAGGGGCATGTTTACTGGCTTCCACTAGGCTGCAATAGAAGCCAGGTCTGTAGCTATAGCAACCAGTGCTGGCAGCCTATCAGGAGAGACTGAACAGGTCTGTAGCTATAGTGACCTGAAGAGCTGATGCAGCCCATACAAGAGGGGATATCTAGAAATAGGTAGGACACCGTTAATGAACATATATTGCAAAGTGACTTGTTTTTGCAAGATCTTTAACATAAAAAGCAATCCTTGTAGTGAGACAACCGCTTTAGGGCATTTTTATTAATTTCTGCAAAAGTCAAAAGTTTATATACACTGGGATTACTATGTCTTTAAACTATTTCACATTCCCCAGTCTCCTCAACACATACAGATCTGTGACTGATCGGATGAGCCGAAAACGTTCTCTTTCTATGATCTGCTTACTTGGAATGCCTATCTTTCATTGATATCCAATCAATGTCACAACCGGAGAAATGTCCATGATATTTGTTATATTGAATTTCTTCTTCTATGATGTGTCGTGAATTTCTCAGAGAAGTTTAAACAATTTGGGACAGACCATATGATGTTGTGTCTTTGGACATAGCTTTGTCTTGTAAAAGAAAGGAGAACATAAGGAAAAAAAAACTTACCATTTCAATACACAGGGTAGTCACAAGGCTGGTAGATCACTGACCCAGCTGCTATTTCTACAAAGAGTTCTGTGCCAGTATTCATTTTCTTAATGAACCCAAATTTGATAAGCTTTTCACCTAGGTGTTCCATATTTGAGATTATAAAAAAAAAAAAAAATCTCCTGCACTCTACTACATGCATTTTTTAAGCACATCAAAACACAATGTGTCAATGCAGACTAAGGTTGCTTTCACACGGTTCGGTTTTGATGCATTTTTTTATGCAATTTTTGTGCAACAATGTATAGCACTAATTGTTGTGCCTTCCTGCACAAAAAACGCATCCACAAAAATGCATCAAAACTGCACCGTGTGAAAGCACCCTGAAAGACCAATAATTGCAGAGGTAAAACATCTCTGAACACTATCATGAATGAACCAAATCAGTAAACTTCTGCTGCTCTCTACTGCAGGTTACTTTATCTGCAACACCAGCAGATCACTGTATGTGGGATAGGAAAAAAAATTGTGTCAGTCCAGTCTTTCCCCCACAGATCTCATGAAGATTATCGGTGCATTTTTTCTCCTAAAAAAGTTCCTCAAAACGCTTTTCCCAGGACCCCAAGGTGGTTGAGTTTTTTTTCCTTACAATGGTTATCTAGGATAAATTTGTTTAATGACTTAATGGCCGCTCACTGTCTTCTGACAGCAGACAGTGCAGGTCCTCTGTTGGGTCTCTGTCTCAGGGTGGGGTTTGCGGCTCCCTTCCTAGAGTAGCCCCTGAGCTTCAATCCATTGATCCGATATGCGAAATCTGATGGACCTTGTGTTTTTGCCCCATTTTGTCTTCTTTATTGATGCAGGTTTCACTGTGTTTTAAGAATGCAGACTAGCCACATCCAAAAAGGTTCATCTGCATCTCCCCACATATTTTTCTCGTGTGAAAAGCATGTAGAATCTCTTTGGTTACTTCCTTTCTGGTGCATTACAACTCCTAGCAATCGCACCAGAAGGATTAACAGCATTAGCATTCACCTACAGATGAAACTGCCTACTTGACACCTGACATCTCTAGACGTTGCTGCAGAAAGACGACCTGTCGGTGGGCAATCGTTAAGGGATTAAAGCGCTCATGCACCTTATTAAAGTGCCTAGTCATCATCAGTAACCCTATATATACACATGTATATGTCTCACGTTACAAATACACCCAACACCATTTGACCCCACACCCTACATGGTGATGTGGCCCTTGGGGAAAATGAGTTTGACACCCATGCTCTTACTAAGGGCATGTCCCCACGGCAGAGAGTAAATACTGGTCGAATTATAAGGTTTTGAGGCCGTGTACACGGCTGCAGGGGGACGGCTTTTCTCTGCTGTTTGCGGAGAAAAGCCCTCCCCCTTCGCATTGAAATGCTCATATTCCGCCCGAAAACCGGGCGGAAGAAAGAACATGTTCAATGTTTTTTGGACCGCCGGTAGTCTGAAAAACATTCCGGTGGAAAACCGTGCAGTTGGGATCACTGCACGGATTTTCCATAGAAGTCCATTGTAAAGTTTGATGAAAGGTTTACAGATGGTTTTCAAAACCAAAAACCATCTGTAAAACCATCCAAAAACCCGTGCCATGGGGACAAGGCCTAATTTTGTCGTACTATGTAGTCAAAAGAAAAAAAATGCCTAGATTGCGTCTTTAAATCAGCTTTTGTACTATTTTTCAAGAGCAGTGCTTCCTGAAATCCAGCATCAGAGCATTGGGAATGTTTAGCTCTTGATGATGATGGTTAAACGAGTTTACAATGCTCTTTTTTTATTCTTTTGTTTTATTTATGAACTGAGTGAGAGAACACAATTTGTTTGAATAAAGATAAGAATTTCAACACTGCATTCTTATAGGGGAAGTGTTTAAAAGAAAATGTAGGAATATGCACATAATAAATTATGCATCATATTTCCTCGCTTAGCAATAAGATATAAACAAGCAGAATCTTTGAAAAGAACCATAAGGTATATTCATCAAACAGGTGATATTATTCCTGGATATAATCCTTACCCTTTTGTTTTCGTAGACTTGTTTCATCAAAGAGTTTAAAATAACTTGCTGTTGATGAACCAGACCAAAAAAAAAACCCGCAACAACTTAAATGTCCTACCCCGATTTACAAAGCACCGTAAACATGAAATCAGTGGTCTTTTATAATAATACAAGAATTTCTATTTTGGCTTGTTTTTTATTTCTTCTTTCTTCAGACTGCAATATTGATGGCCGATCCTGGTGTCTTCTAATGTGACAGAGGAAAGGTTGGCCACCTCAGCCACCAGGTCCAAGAGTAATTGCTACCTTGGCAATATATACTATGCTTCGTTATTGAGCCCCCACTTTGCCAGGTCTCCCAAAGCTTTGGAGAACCTCCATTTGTACTAGAATTCTCCCCACTTACTTTGAGGATCTCTACACTACTCAAACCAAAGAGCACCAGATGCCTTGGACTCAGGTGGAGCAAGAGTGGTCTGCACTTAAAACTTAAAGGAAAACACAACATTTGTATTTTTTTAATAATTAAAACAAGATACTGATCAATATTCTTTTCTTCTTAGCAGTTTTTATTTTCTGATGGTAGCTTTTTTATTTCTGGTTTTGAAAGGGTTTTAAGGGGGGCCCTTCTCGCTTTTTGCTTTTAACGCAATTAGAAAAGTTGTTTTACAGCAACTTCTTTGGCACTTTGGGTTTTGCTTTGAAACCAGGAAAAAAGACCCATTGGCTTTACAAGGAGATTTTTCTATGATGTTTTCCGGGGAAAAAGTCATTTTTTCGGGGAAGGGGGGAAAAAGGGAGAGCTGTGACTATACCCTATTGTAATGTTTGATCCTGTGTTACTATACACTTTGGGTTTTCCCTTTTCAGTGTAACCTCCCTGTAAGTAAGAGGGATTGCTTAATCCTTTCCTTTTTTTTTGGGTCAACCCTTTCCCCAAAGAGCTATCACTTTTTTTTTTTTCCCATCTAAAAACATTTAAAGGGGGGTTTTAAATGGGCCCAAGATGAAACTTTCCCAAAATTTGGTTTTAAATTAACCATACCATTAAATTTTACGGGGAAACCGTAAAAAAAATTTTTAAATGGGGGAAATTAAAAAAAAAACATACTCCCCAATTTTCTCGGGGGTTTTTGTTTTATAAAAATTCCCATCAAAGGTAAAAAACCGATGTTTATCTGAAACCCTTGCATTTTGATGGGTTTTCCTAAAATCCCAAAAAACATGTGGGGTTTTTGCTTGTTTTAAAAGTACTGTTAAAAAAAATTTAAAACTCCTCAATTTTTTTTTAGCACTTTCTGTAAAAAAAGGGGTTAATGCCCTGCCCCTTTCAGTCTGTTTTGGGGGACCCCCAAGGGGAAAAGGAAAAGTTGTGTAAACCCTTTTCCCTTTTTCTGGGGGTGGGGGCTGTGGGGTGGCCATTGCTGCTGTGATGCGGGCTGGGTGGTGGTGAAACCCGAGGGGCCCAAGGGGCTGGGTCTGCAGCAGTGTGGGCCACGGGGCCTGGCCCCTCACCCCTTGGGGTTTTTGGCTGGGGTGGTGGCTGCCACCTGTGCTTCCCCATTTATTTTTGGGAAACCCCAACTTTAAAGGGTCGCTTGGAAAGTGAAAGGGGGCCTATACTTTTTGATAAAAAAATTTTCATTATTAAACCTCCCTGTCATTGAAAAGGGTTTTGATGAGGGGCATTAGAAAAACCATAAAAGGGGCACATGTATGAAGATCGGCCCCTTGGGAACCCCCTTTTTCCCATGGGTTTTTTAAATGAAAGCGGGGCGCCTCATTTATTTTGGGCCCCCGAGGTGGGCTCTTTCATGAGTGAAAAGTCCCCTGCCCCTCGCCAGTGTGGAGGCACATTTCCCGGGCTTAAGCGCAAAGGACTGCGCCTAACATGTATTACGTTCTGGACAAGATGGAAATGAGAAAAAAATCACTTAAATATTTTAAATTAAAGGGAGCAAAAAGGGTTTCTTTCAAATGAATGAATGAATTAAGTGAAAAATCAAAGTTGTATAAAAATGATTAAATGTATTGAAAAAGTTGATCATTTAAAATAAAAGGCAAAATATATAAGATCGCTAAAGAAATAAATCTCGGCTCTCAGCGCCGTGCGACATGGAGTATGATTCCAAAAAAACGTTTTTACTAGGTGTAAAATATTATCTGAAAAAGAGCTAAAACCTTCTAAAAACATACTGTAAGGGATCAGCTCGGTGGTATGGTAAGACAGGACCAGTCTTACCATGTTCTCCTTAGGTGAACAGGCGTTTATTTCAGCCTCAAACACACAGCAACATAAACGTGGGCTTAACTTCAGCCAAAACAAAGGAACAAAAACAGTCTTACACAGTCCGTGTGGGACACTTAGGCCGTGTTCACACGGCTTATTCCCGACGGATTTGTGAGCCGTATTGCGCGCACAAATCCGCCGTGAATAAGGGGCGGGGCGGGGGGCGGGGCCGGAGCGCAGCGGGGGCGCCGCTCCCGGCCCCATAGACAATGCATTGTTTACGGCGCGTCCGCGCCGTAAATAATGTGTATGTCACTTTCTCCCCCCGTGGCGGATTTGCCGAGTGGGGAGGAGCGACGGAATCCACTGTTCTCTATGAGAGCAGTGGATTACCGTAATGACTCCGAACGGATTTGCGCCGTATTGAAGCGCAAATCCGGCGCGGAATACGGCGCCAATCGTCGGCAAATAAGCCGTGTGAACGGGGCCTTACAGTCCTGTGTCCAGATAAGCCTCCAGGCTTCCTTGTCTCCAGCTGAGACTGGCGTTGGGTCTGTTCCTGTTAACTCTGCAGCACACCTGCTCTCTTCCTCCACTGCACAGACAACAACCACCCTACCCACCTGATCTCCAGGCTTACATACGGCAACCAAACTCCGGCCTGGACCCTGAAGATGTGGGAGCAGTCACCCACCCAACTCTATGACTGCTCCTGTGAAAACCAGACCCAGACTACTTGCTCTGCAAGCATACTAACAAAAACGTGTGTCAGCAACCTACCGCTGCTGACACCTGAAATTACAGGTTTTCACCTCACCAACGCCAGGGTCCTTGGTGACACATATCTCTGGTCCACCACAATCCCTTCTGTCCTCCTACAATACATAAATAAAATCACTAACAACGCGTTTGTCGCCGTGACCGGCGTAACATCAGGAATTGTGATATTGGAAATTGCCAGGAAATACAGTAATTCAAATCCTGTAAGCGCTTCTCATTGGTCGGCAGAAACCAGCCAATCAGAATAGGAGCGACAGTGAACCATTATAACCTATGGATTAGTGTTGACCAATCAAATGAAAAGGCTATCCAGGCCAATCAGAGCACTAACTACTTTGTCCCATTGTAGTCTATGGACAGATCGGGGCAATGTAAAGTATATGTGTAATAATTTCTCATAGAA
This sequence comes from Phyllomedusa bahiana, assembly GCA_025379985.1. Classification (NCBI taxonomy): domain Eukaryota; kingdom Metazoa; phylum Chordata; class Amphibia; order Anura; family Hylidae; genus Phyllomedusa; species Phyllomedusa bahiana. Next base: position 31,822 of record JAODAL010033122.1, on the reverse strand, counting down.
GGGATATGGATGAACTGATTGGTTGAGACCAGGCGGCAGATATGAATCCACCAATCATATGTAGTGCGTCATTTTTAAGTGTAGCAAGAAGTGCGCGATAGAAGGGCGCCTAAAAGTTATTACTGTCTATGGGAAATATTCTAGTACTGTGATTGGTTGGGGGAAGAGGGGCTCGTCCTGCTTAGCCAATCAGCAGCTGAACTACTTATCTCATAGAGTTCTATGGGGAAAAGAAATGCAGAGTGAGCTCTGTTTGTGATTGGCTCAGTTAAAAAAGGCGCGATTATTTGGGCCAATGGGAGAGCGAGCGACGCTCTTATGGGTTTTCTAATTCAATCTATAATAAAACTGTACATGGCAGAAATCAAATGATAAGACTCACGAAGTTGTACCGATGTGTATATAAGATGAAAAATAATATGGGTGTAACGAAAATAAAGAACTGAAAATGAATTTATTGAATTCATATTTATTTGTTTATTTTCGTTACACCCATATTATTGTTCATTTTTTATACACATCGGTACAACTTTATGAGTCTTATCATTTGATTTCTGCCATATAAAGTTTGATTATAGATTGCATTAGAAAACCCATAAGAGCGTCGCTCACTCTCCCGTTGGCCCAAATAATCGCGCCTCTTTTAACTTAGCCAATCACAAACAGAGCTCACTCTGCATTTCTTTTCTACATAGAAGTCTATGAGATAAGTAGCTCACCCGTTGATTGGCTAAGCAGGACGAGCCCCTCTTCCCCCAACCGATCACAGTATTAGAATATTTCCCATAGACAGTAATAACTTTTAGGGCGCCCTTCTATCGCGCCCTTCTTGCTACACTCAAAATGTTTATATATGATTGGTGAATTCATATCTGCCGCCTGGTCTCAACCAATCAGTTCATCCATATCCCTTCTATGAGAAATTATTATACATATACTTTACATTACCCCGATCTATCCATAGACTACAAGGGGACAAAGTAGTTTGCGCTCTGATTGGCCGGAAGCCCCCCCTTACTTCAACCCAATTACTTTTTTTCTACATTTTTTACGTTTTTTTTAATTTCCCCCCCCTTTTTATTTGATTGTCAACACACCCCCAAAGGTTAAATGGTTCGATGTCGCCCATTCTGATTGGTTGTTTCCTGCCGACCAAGGAAGTGCTTACAGAATTTAAATTTACTTTTTTTCCTGCAATTTCTAATATCCCAATTCCCGATACGCCTGCGGCGCAAACCGTTGTTAGTATTTTTATTTATTATTTTTTTTAGAAGGTTTGACTCTTTTTCGAAAATTTTTACCCCAAAAAAACGATTTTTTTGTTTCACACTCCATTTCCACGGACTGAGATTTATTTCTTTTGAGATCTTATATATTTTTTTTTTAATTTTAAATATCCATTTTTTCTATCCTTTACTCTTTTTAAAAAATTTTTTAATTTTTATCTATTAATGAAATAATTTTATAGACAACTCATTTTTGTATTACACTTGGAACTCGACCCAACACCTTTTTTTCTCCCTTCCTTTTAAATTTCCCCTTTACTTTTGCCCCTCCGCTCAGGGAGACCACATTTAACGAGGGCTGCCTTCCCAGCGGGGGCCCTCACTTGCCAAACCCATTCTACATCTCGGAACATTTAAAAGTGGGGCATCCCGCCCCAAACGCCCACACCGCCCCATTGCACCCCCTTCAGTTTGGGGCATACAAATGTGGTGCCAAATTCAAAAGGGGTCAAAAGTGATCCCGGGAAAAATAAGCCATAAGCTTAACCTCTGTTTAGTAAAATTTGAAGGTTTTCCAGAGATGCTACCTGGGGGTATCTCACTGCAAAAATGATAACCCTTCCACAGGGGTTTATAAGGGGTCCTTCCCAAAAATCCATCAGCTTCTATAGGGAATAGTCTAGACTGGAAAGGGTGAGGGACTGGGTTATATATCTAATTTTTTCTAAAGCATTTGAACGTGCCACATAAAAGGTTGTAAATAAAATGAGAATGCTTGGACTGAGGGAAAATGTGTGCAAGTGGGTAGTAACTGGCTCACTGATAGAAAACAAAGGGTAGTAATTAACGGTACATACTCAGACTGGATCGCTGTTACTAGTGGGGTACCACAAGGTCAGTATTGGGCCTATCCTCTTTAACATTTTCATTAATGATCTTACACAGGGAATACACAGTAGAATATCGATCTTTGCAGACGATACTAAGCTCTGTAAAGTAATCAACACAATAGAGGATAATATGTTATTACAAAGGGATCTGGATAAGTTGGGGCCTGGGCAGGGAAATGGCAGATGAGGTTTAACACTGATAAATGCAAGGTTATGCACATGGGAAGAGAAATCCATTACATGATTACATGTTTAAATGGAAAAAACACTGGGTAAAAGTGACATGGAAAGGACTTGGGAATCCTGGTGGACAGTAACTTAATTGTAGCAGCCAGTGTCAGCAGCAGCAGCCAAAGCAAATAGGATCATGGGGTGCATTAAAAGGGGCATAGATGCACATGATGAGAACATTATTCTCCCATTATACAAGTCACTGGTTAGACCACACATGGAATTGTGTACAGTTTTGGGCACCAGTGCACAGGAAAGACATTGTAGAGCTTGAACAGGTACAAAGGGGGGCAACAAAAATAAATAAAAGGACTGGGTGACTACAGTACACAGAAAGATTGGCAAGATTAGGGTTATTTAGTTTAGAGAAAAGAAGGCTTCGGGGACATAATAAATATGTTTAAATACATCAAAGGTCAATATAGAGATCTCTCCCAAGATTATTTATACACAGGGCTGTATCTAGAACAAGGGGGCATCCTTTACGTCTTGAGGAACGAAAGTTTCTACATAAACATAGAAAGGGATCTTTACTGTAAGAGCAGTGAGACTATTGAATTCTCTGCCAAGGGACTGGTCATGGTGAATTCAATAACCGAGTTCAAAAAGGGTTTGGATGCATTTCTGGAGCGTAATAATATAACAAGTTATAGTGACTAGGATTCAGGAGAGGGGTCATTGATCCAGGGATTTTTCTGATTGCCAGATTGGAGTCGGGAAGGAATGTTTCCCTAAAATGAGACAATTGGCTTCTACCTCATTGGGGTTTTTGCCTTCCTCTGGATCAACACCTTAGCACAACAGGCTGAACTAGATGGACGACTTGTCTTTTTTTAGCCTTACAAACTATGAAACTAGGCGAAGCCGAAAGTGGCAAAGGTTGCGCCGAACAGCGCATCCCTGCGTCCTGCAGGGGATTCGAGACGGTGAGGCACAGTTTTCGCCAGAAAACATGCGCAACTCCTGATCATACATGTCGCCAATAGTGTGAGGATCTGCGGTCCATGTCTCTCCCATCCTAGTTTCTCTATTTTTTTCATTTGTGCTGGAATGCCATATTCTGAGACCAATAACTTTTTTTACTTCCACCTACTGTATGTACTTGAGTGAGTGTACATTTTTTGCAGGGTGAAGTGTACATTTTGGGCGACATGCATAAAATTTGACATGTTAACGCCAAATTTCATGAGCATAATAATAGCACAGAATGCGCCTGATTTATGAACCATAGTGGATCATAAATAAGGCGCATTCTAGCGCTAGGGCGATATTTCTGGTTCAGGTATACCACTTTGAAAGTGGTCTACCTGTTCCAACTGTAATGTGTCTAGAAATTCCATAGTGAAGCTATAAATATGTAGCTTCGTACGATTCTAGTGCGCCCTGCCTTCCGGGGCCAAAAGAACACCAGATATCTGGTGCAGCCCCGTTCATACATGTCGCCCTTTATTAGTACCATTTTGGGATAGATGTGACTTTATGATAACTTTTTATTACAAATTTTAGGGATAGAAAAAATGACCAAAAAAACACAATTTGGAAATTTTCTTCTTCTACGGTATTTGGGATATGTATGGGATAAATGATGTTATATTTTAATAGATTGGACTTTTGCAAACCAATTATGTGTAAATTTTTTATTTGAAAATGGCAGAAGGGGTGATTTTAACTTTTCATATTTTTTCTTTCTTCTTTTTTTCTACTTTTAGTCACCCTAGGGTGATTGACCACTAGGAGATGTGATTTCTAGTAAACCCTTCTGCATTGTAGAAAAAATGCAGAAGGATGTTCACAGAAGGCGGTTCTAGCACTGCCTGTGGCAGGAAGTGTTGCAAATGCGTACATGGTGGCAATGGAAGCCTACATAAGGCATGGCAAGGTTTCTGATTCATTTAGAGCAGGGAACAGAACCGACTCCTTTTTCAACTGTTACCGGTGTGTGTCAGCTGCAATTAACAGCTGACACCAGCCTTATATGTAGCTGGATTACTGAGCGAACCCGCTACATAGAACCTTATATACCCATATGCAGGGGCGTAACTACCGGGGTAGCAGGGGTAGCAGTAGCTACGGGACCCCTGCGCTTAGGTGAGCCCCGGGGCAGCTGCTACTGTGTCTGCTACCCCGGTAATGCCGCTCCTGTGCCCGCCGGCAGTGAACTTAACAGTTCACTGCCGGCGGGCAGGGAGCGGAGGGGCCCGGCGCATACTGCCCCCCGGCCCGAGCGTTCAGAGGCAGCGCTGGCCGGAGCTAGCAGAACGGAGCGACGCTCGCTCCGCCCTGCTACTTCCCCTGCCGGCGCTCTGTGGTCACGTGGGCGCGCGCGGTGACGTCACATCACCGCGCCGCCCATGCTGAGCACAGAGGCTGCAGAGAGACTGCAGCGCAGCGCATTGGGGGAGTGTGGACCGAGGTGAGTAAGTTATTTATTATTTTACCTGCCCCTAAGCCTGCCTGTACACCCCCTAGCCTGCCTGCCTATACAGCCCCCTAGGGCTACCTATACACCCCCTAGCCTGCCTGCCTATTACAGCCCCCTAGCCTGCCTGCCTATACAGCCCCCTAGCCTGCCTGCCTATACAACCCCTAGCCTGCCTGCCTATACAGCCCCCTAGCCTGCCTGCCTATTACAGCCCCCTAGCCTGCCTGCCTATACAGCCCCCTAGCCTGCCTGCCTATACAGCCCCCTAGGGCTACCTATACAGCCCCCTAGCCTGCCTGCCTATACAGCCCCCTAGCCTGCCTGCCTATACAGCCCCCTAGGGCTACCTATACACCCCCTAGCCTGCCTGCCTATACAGCCCCCTAGCCTGCCTGCCTGCCTGCCTGCCTATACAGCCCCTGTATACCCCCTAGCCTCCCTGTATACCGCCTAGCCTCCCTGTACACCCCCTAAGCTTCCCTGTACACCCCCTAAGCCTGCCTGTACACCCTCCCAGGCTGCCTTTATACCCCCCAGGCTGCCTGTATAGCCCCCTAAAGGCTGCCTATATAGCTCCAAGTCTGCCTGCCTGAATAGCCCTATAGCTATCGTGAAGCCTGTCTGCCTATATAGCTCCTATAGCCCCCCTGTCTACTTATATGGGGCCCCTTTAACTGCCTAAACCCTACCTATATGGCCCCTATAGCCCACCTAACCCCTGTCTACCTGTATGGCTCCCTATAGCTACCTAAACCCTGCCTGCCTATATGGGCACTCTATTGGCTACCTAAAGCTTGCCTATTTGGGGCCCCATATATCCTATTTAAACCTGCCTGCCTAAATGGACCCCATATAGCCAGGGGGGCAGGTGCTGGAAAAGTAAGGATTCTAAGATATTTGTGTCTAAATCTGCAAAGACAAGTGGCCGGGAGATGTCATCATGATGGCGGACTGGACCGGATGCAGAACAAAGGGGAAAGTCAACGACTGGTCAGAGAGATGTCACCTGTGAGTCACAAGATGTAACTGCACTGTAATCACTTATATGTCTGCACAGGCTGTGTACACTGATATATACCACTATATGGTCACTGTATGGTGGTTATATACAGTCTACAGAGTCTGTCTACACTGGTATATACCACTATATGGTCACTGTATGGTGGTTATATACAGTCTACAGAGTCTGTCTACACTGGTGTCTACCACTATATGGTCACTGTATGGTGGTTATATATAGTCTGCAGAGCTTGTGTACACTGGTGTCTTCCACTATATGGTCACTATATGGAGGAAATATACACTCTGCAGAGCCTGTGTACACTAGCATATACCACTATATGGTCACTATATGGCGGTACTATTGGTCTTTGTGTATTGATCAGTAATAGTGTAGGGGTATTATTCAGTCACTATGTGGTGGTAATTTGTGGCCGTGTTCTGGCGGTATAATCAGGTCCATATGTAGTAGAGTTATTGGTAATGTTGGTCTTGGTATAGTGGATTTGTTTGGTAGCAGTATGATGGTGATATGTATGAGAGAACAGCCCATAAGGAACCAACCAAAAAATCAACCTGGACCCCACGGCCTGGAATTAATGCAGCACTGGATAAATACATTGACTGTTTCAGAAGCAAAGTAAAATCTGAGATCTTGGGGAAACTAAAGAAACAGGTCCATAACCTAACCCTGCAGGAACAGAAGGCTATCACTTCACTGAAAGAAAATCAGGACATAATAATAAAACCAGCTGACAAAGGGGGCGCAATAGTCATGATGAGCACCTCTGACTATATCCAGGAAGCAAACAGGCAGCTTTCCAACCCAGCCCATTACTCCAAACTTGACAGTGATCCCACAGAGGACTTTATAAAACAGCTAAAGAATATGATCAAGAAGTTTCCAACTCAGGTCCAGAGGCAGGTAGAGGGGCTCATCCCAGCGGATCCCAGGCCGGGCTGCTTCTACATGCTCCCCAAGATCCACAAAGATGGCAACCCTGGGAGGCCTATCATTTCTGGTATTGGGACTCTGACCGAGAATATCTCAGGTTGGGTGGAAAATCTCCTAAAACCCCTGGTCAGAGATACTCCTAGTTACATCCAGGACACCACGGATCTTCTTAACAAACTCAATGCCCTCGGTCCACTTCCTGAGGGCACCATTTTTGGCAACCATGGATGTAAATCCTTGTATACAAACATACCCCACAAGGATGGAGTTGCAGCATGTCGGACACACCTGGAGAAACTAAACCTCCCAACAAAACCAGTAACACAGCTCATACAGTTCATACTCAGCCACAACTATTTTAAATTTGGAGAGGACCTATATCTACAGCGAATGGGAACTTCAATGGGGTCCAGATGTGCGCCCCAGTATGCAAACCTCTTTATGGCTGAACTGGAAGGAGCGTATCTATCCACCTGCACCACCAAACCCATGATGTACCTCCGTTACATCGATGATGATATTGTCATCTGGACTGCGGGCGAGGAGGCCCTAATTCAATTCCATAATGACTTCAATAACTTCCACCCCACCATCAACCTTAAACTTACCTATTCAGAGAGCAAAATCCACTTTCTGGATACCACAATACACATCAAAGACCACCGGCTACTCACATCAGTATACCACAAACCCACAGACAGAAAGGCCTACCTGAGAAACGACAGCTTCCAAACCAAGCACACAAAGCAATCCATTATATACAGCCAGGCTATACGATACAATCGTATTTGCTCCGACAAGACAGACCTGGACAAACACCTCCTGGATCTGAGGACAAAATTTCTGCAATTGGGATACAGGCCAAAAGTGACGGAAAATCAAATCAGCAAAGCAGCCGCCATCAACAGAGACAGTCTGCTCACATACAAAGAGACCCAGAAGGAAGAACGAGTGCCCCTAGTTGTAACCTACAACCCACAGCTGGAGATCCTACGAAAGATTGCCAAGGAACTTCAACCTGTTCTACATAGGGACAACAGACTCAAAGAAATATTCCCAGTCACCCCTCTCCTTTCCTTTCGGCAACCACCAAACCTGCGGCGTATTATTGTCCGGAGCGCTCGGAAGGCCCCAACAGAAAATGGCACCTCACCCTGCCTGCAGAACAGGTGCAAGACCTGCAGTCACATCCACATCGCTGACAGTGTACCTGTCCCACAGTCCCAGCAGGTGCACAGAATAGGGGGACATTTTCCTGTAGGTCTAGCAATGTGGTGTATCTGATTATGTGTGCGCAATGCCCGACTACAGGCCTTTATGTGGGAGAAACAGGGCAGAGACTCAGTCAGCGTATGAACTCACACAGATTCACTATTAATAACAGCAGAACTGATCTTCCAGTGGCACAACACTTCTCCAGAGATGACCATTGTATTGAAGATCTGAAAATTATGGTTTTAATGGGACACTTTAAGACGCAGAGGGAGAGAAAGGAATGGGAATTTAAATTAATGCAAAAATTTCAAACTCTGCAAAATGGGCTAAATATTCATGCCAGCTTTATGTCAAACTATGTGTAAAGTGTGATGGCCACAAATTACATCTGATGGCTACAGATAAGACACAGAATTATTGACCACTCCGTCACGCCTCACAAGTTTCCAGATAGTTGATGTCTTGACCTGCCGTAAATGACTTCTCTGCTTATATTGCATTTTGGTATTTTTAAGAATTCTAGGACCCTTTGAAGATCCATGTCTTTTGTGTATAAAAAGTCTGTGAATTTTCAATTTCTTATATAACAACTTGTCTGAAGAAGGGAGCTAGTTCTCTCGAAAGCTCACCATCAAATATACTCAGTTAGCCTGAAAAAGGTATCGCCTACTTTCTATGGCTAACACGGTACAAAATTATACTACTGGTGATATGTAGGGTGAGGTATTTACCCCTTGTATTATATACATTATCTAACAGCATGTCCTGATACATGGTCGTGGTCAGGGAGGTGGGCAAGGAGGGGAGGGGGCCAAAAGTTTGCTTTGGGGCCCCGGCTTCTCTAGTTACGCCCCTGCCCATATGTCCCGTGCTCACATGGTGTTAAAAGCTTTCTCTGCAGGAGAGGAATTGTCAGACTATTATCAGGCATAGTGACCAGAGTGAAAACTGCAAGGCTTAATTATTTAAAAAAAATATTAATAGGGATATGGAAAATGGAAAAAAAAAATCTTAAAAAATGTGTTTAACATAAATGGGTCCGTGTCACAGCTTAACTGGTCTATTAGTTCCTGTCCCAGAAGATGCAGAGCAGATCAACATTACTACCTGGGGCTCTCAGGCAATTTAATGCCAGCTCTAGTGTCATACAGTACAGTAGGAGACTGCCCCTGTCAATAATGACCATCTTCAAAAATAACACTACTTTTTACCTTGTACCTAACAGTTTATAAACTAGTCATTTATGGTTTAGAGGTACACAATAATGTGAAGTGACATAGAACAGAAATAACCAATTATATGACATTTCACAAGTTTTACAAGCCCTCCTATGTCAGAAAGTTTCTGAAACCATTTAACCATTTTGTGTATTGTTGCTCAAATAGATCCATGTCCATCTTGACAAAGTTTTGACCAAACCTGTCAAAAAAAATGTTGGTTTGGAATGTCCTAAACCAAATTTTTTTTCTCAAACTCTATCACTAACCCAAGGCATAGAAAACTGCTCCTGGGCCCTGGTCCAAAACTTTAGCTTGGGGCCCCTGCCCCCCTCCCTTGGGCAGCTTTTCCTCATGGCTGTGGACTACTACTTTTTATTGATAAGTTTTCTACTTGGTGATGCCTGCCGTGTAGCGTGCTATGGAAAATTACTCCTTAAATATACTAAATGAAGAAAAAGAAGTACACATCCACTTTACAGGCTGCACCCCATTTTAAAGACTCCGCCTCATATGAATAAATCATATTTACCACTGCAAAACACTTTTTAGAAAGCCTTGTTTTTATGTTACAATATTCTTGAAGTCATAATTGTTATTTTTTGATGATAGAATGATGCGAGGGCTTTTTCAGGATAAATTGACATTTTTTTCGTGAGGCTAGATGAAAAGAAAATGTAATTCTAGCATGGTTTGGTTTACAAACTAATTTTTTATGTTTTAATTTTTTTTTACTTTTTTTTATTGTCCCACTATGGGACTAAACCACATGATCACTGTTATGATACATAGCAATACATCATGTATTATGCTTATGACAAAAAGCCTATTAGATCCTGAAATCTGGCAGGACATGGCAACCATTGACACCCTGCAATTGTGTTTACAGGGTGTCAGTGGTTAGACAGAGAGGATCCTCTGCCTCAGTCAACCACCTACATGCTATGACAACTATTGACCACAGCATCTAGGTTGTTAGAGAGCCAGAATCAGAGCTAGCTCCAATCATGGGTTACTAACGCATGTGACCAAGGGCCCTGCTTAAAAGTGTAACCGCTGTGACCCCTGTATCTATGACACTTCCTAAATCTAACTTTAATTCTAACTTTAACCCTAGTCCTAAATTGATGTTTGGGTAATAGGTTTTTTTAATTTTTTTTTTTTTAGGGGTAAATTTACCATTCTACTGGACTTTCGGTTTGTTGGCACTCCCTGTATGGTGTCACTTCTGCTCCAACATTACATCACTTCCGGCTACCATAATGTAGGGGTTACCCTATGTATGTCGGTTAACCACCATGGGGGAGGGGAATAATGGTCTTCAATTTCTTTAACTTGTACAAAATTTGTGTGACTGTGGATTAGTGGAGTCCAAACTCTTTGTAGAGGGTTTGAACTTTGAGCCATTTTAACACATGAACATGCTTAGATGTGAAACATTTTATTTTTGGCTGTATTTTTAGGGTCGTTGTCCTTCTGGAAGGTGAACCTACACCTCAGTATTAAGTCTTTTGCAGCCTCTAACAGGTTTTCCTCCAGGATTGCCCTGTATGTAGCTCCATCAGTCTTTTCATCAACCTTTCATCAATCTATGTCTAGGGGAAAGAAGGTTTCTTCATAGACAAAGAAAGGGATTCTTTACTGTGAGAGCAGTGAGACTGTGAAACTCTTTGCCAAACTTGTCATGGTGAATTCAATAAGGGTCTGGATACATTTCTAGAGCATAATAATATAACAAGTTATAGTGACCAGGATTCTGGAGAAGGGTCGTTGATCCAGAAATTTTTTCTGATTGTCTGATTGCCAGATTGGAGTCGGTAAGGATTTTTTTCCTAAAATGAGGACAATTGGCTTCTACCTCATGGGGGTTTTTTGCCTTCCTTTGGATGAACACTATAGCACAATAGGCTGAACTGGATGGACGTCTTGTCTTTTTTTTGGCCTTACAAACTATGTAACTATGTAACTCTGACCAGCTTCACAGTCCCTACTGAAGCAGAGCCTCCCCACAGCATTGCTGGCTCCCCCATGCTTCATGGTGGGGATAGTGTGTCCAGGGTGAAGTGCAGTGTTGGCTTTCCTCCACATTTAGCATTTGTCATTTAGACCAAAAAGTTCAATTTTGGTCTTACTGACAAGATCACATCTTTATCCTTATCCTTACTTTGTCCCCTACAAAGCTTTTTGTAGACTGCAAACAAGACTTCTTATGTCTTGCTTTTCAGAAATGGCTTCTTTCCACTCTTCTAAAAAGGCCACATTTGTGTAACACATGACTAATAGATGTCCTGTGGACAGAATCCTCTACCTGAGCTGTGGATCTCTGCAGCTCCTTGGCTGCTTCTCTCATTCGTGCTCTCCTTGTCTTGGCTGTTAGTTTAGGTGGACGATCATGTCTTGTTAGGTTAGTAGTTGTGCCATATTCATTCCATTTAAGAATGATGGATTGAACAGTGCTCCATGAGATGTTCAGACCTTGGGCTTTTTTTTTTTTTTTTTTTTTTTTAAATGTAACCCTGCAATACACTTTGCCACAACTTTATCCCTGAGCTGTCTGGTGTGTTCCTTGTGTTTTATGATACTGTTTGTTCACTAATGTTCTCTAACAAGCCTTTGAGGCCTTCACAAAATATATTAATATATAAAAAAGTATTTTGAATCAGCAGTCTTTTGGAGTGCTTGTAACAATTATAATTCAAAATGTCTAGATTTTCATACATTGTTTCTTCTTTTATTTACTTTTTTTTACTCTTTTCACACTCTTTTGTTTCAAAAAAGGGGATGATAGTTATGATTTTCTTTTACTAGTAAATCATCACAGAGCCATACATTTCACTGTCAAAGATGGGGACTGGACTTTTGGTCAGTGTCCCTATATTCCTAAAGCAGCTTAATTAGAGGTCATTTTTCATGGCATTAGATCCCGAGGTCACATGGGAGTACATAAGGTTAAGGAACTTCTTCATTTTTTGGTGGCCAGATTAGTAGATTGATATTTGCAAATTTCTTTCTTCATGTCAAGCTTGAGTTATAAACAAGAAAATTTTTATCTCACTACTAAATGTACTCTAACCTCTTCCAATGCCGTCTCATACATAAAGGTATTTTTTTTATTTTTATGAACTTTAGAGTAGAGTTACCACCTTCTAAGGAGATGGTACCAATCACCTTACCGAGCTGGCTAATTTTTCTCCACAAAGGGACTGCATTCTGTTGAAAATATGAAAGAATTGCTGATTAAGGAAGTTTATCTATCACATGGCAAAGCTGGCAATGTGTTTTTTGAGTAACGGGGCACTCTGTATATTTGAGGTTCTGGAAATTAAAGTAAATTTATTTACCATCGACAGTCTAAATGAGTGTGCTAACCATACTGTGAAACAGTATCTGAGAGATAACACAAGCCACATTGGGGAAAATAAGTATTTGATACACTGTCAGTTTTGCAAGTTTTCCATCTAAAAATAATGGAGCGGTCTGTCATTTTTATCATAAGTACACTTCAGATGTGAGAGACAGAATCTAAAAAAAATCCAGAAAGTCACAGTGAATGATTTTTAAATAATGAATTTGCATTTTATTGCATGAAATAAGTATTTGATTACCCACCAACCAGCAAGAATTCTGACCTGTTAGTTTTTCTTTAAGAAGCCCTCCCACTCATAACCTGTATTAATTGCACCTGTTTGAACTTGTTACCTGTATAAAAGACCCATGTCTACACACTCAATCAATCATACTCCAACTCCTCCTCTATGGCCAAGACCAAACAGCTGTCTAAGGACACACAAAATTATAGACCTGCACAAGGCTGGGATGGGCTACAGGACAATAGAAAAACATTAGAAGGCCATAACTGTTGGCACAATTATTAGAAACTGGAAGAAACACAAGATGACTGTCAAATTACCTCGTTCTGGGGCTCCATGCAAGATCTCGCCTCGTGGGGTAAGGATGATTCTGAGAAAGGTCAGGAATCAGCCCAGAACTACACAGGAGGACTTGATCAATGACCTGAATAGAGCTGGGACCCCAGTCTCAAATTACCATTAGTAACACACTACATTGTCATGGATTAAAATCCTTCAGGGCACATGAGGTCTTCCTACTCATGCTAGCACAGGTCCAGACCTGTTTGAAGTTCCCCAATGACCATCCAGATGATCCAGAGGAGGCATGGGAGAAGGTCATGTGGTCAGATGAGACCAAAATAGAACTTTTTGGTATCAACTCTAGTCTCCGTGTTTAGAGGACGAAGAAGGGTGAGTACAACCCCAAGAACACCATCCTAAATGGGAAGCATGAGGGTGTAGACATCATACTTTAGGAATGTTTTTCTGCAAAAGGGACAGGACAACTGCACCGTATTGAAGAGGGGATGGATGGGGCCATGTGTCATGAGATTTTGGCCAACAACCTCCTTCCTTCAGTAAAATAATTGAGTCTTCCAACATGACAATGACCCGAAACACACAGTCAGGGAAACTAAGGAGTGACTCTGTAAGAAGCATTTCAAGGTCCTTGAGTGGTCCAGCCAGTTTCCAGACCTGAACCCAATCGAAAATCTTTGGAGGGAGCTGAAACTCAGAGTAGCCCAGTGACAGCCCTGAAACCTGAAAGATCTGTAGAAGATCTGTATGGAGGAGTGGGCCAAAATCTCTGCTACAGTGTGTGCAAACCTGGCCCAGAACTTCAGGAAATGTCTGATTCCTGTAATTGCAAACAAAGGTTTCTGTACCAAATTGTCACAATCCGCCTGGCACTGTGCTCATTTCATGCCTTTAACCCGTAACTTTGTATGCCATGCATTCCAGCGCTGCAATAGTTAAGCAGCCTCTGAATACTCTCCCAGGTGGAGCTTGTCTGCTATCAAGCCCTACTACAGTATATAGCCCTGCCTCTGGCTCTAGTAGGTGCCTCAGATTCTCGTGGATATGCTGGTTTCCTGTCTGGTGTTCTCTAGTTTCCTCTTTGCTCTCTGGCTACTTTGACTTCTACTTTGGTTAGTCTATATCTGTTTTGTTCCTGGGCTTTCTGGACCCTTGGTTTTTTGCCCCACGTTCCCAAGGATCCATCTCTTGTGCATTACGTTTTTCTTTTGTGTTGTTGTATGTTTAAGTTTTCTTTAATAAAGTCCTTTGTTTTTGCTGCAACCTGACACAAATATTAAGTTCTGTTTTTCTATTGTATCAAATACTTATTCCATATGATAAAATGCAAACTATTTAAAAATAATACATTGTGATTTCATGGATATTTTTTTAGAATCTGTTTCTCAGTTGAAGCGTAGCTATGATAGGAATTACAGACCTCTCCATTCATTGTAGGTGAGAAAACTTGCAAAATCACCAGTGCATTTCCAGGATGACTATGCTTACTTGGTTGGGATTCGTATTGTAGTTTTGCCTATAAAACTCTAAACGCTCCTCTATTTTTCTCTTTTTTTGCCAACCTGGGTTTTTGCTCTACTTCCACTTCTAATCATTGCATTTCTTCTTTAATTTCTGCCATTACTAATAGACTAACTATCTTCCAACAAAATCAAGAGAGGTTGACAGACTCTGTGTAAAGCTCAAAAGTAGAGATGGGAGAATTGATTCTAACGAAGTGGAATTCGTTTAGAATTTCAGGAAAACTTCGGTTCTGAACGAAGTCAAAGTTTGGGGTACTTCGGGTCAACGAAGTGTGCTTTTGATTGATAAAATGGCTGCGAGCACATGGCATTACATGGGGCAAAGCACTCTGGGAGGAAGGGGGGGGCAACCTGGACATGTGCAGAATGAAGCCAATCAGAACCGGGGGGATTCGTACTCACCGCACTATATAAGTCCGGGCGCGACGCGGGGAAACTCTACCGCTCTCACTGTCTATCGGGAAGGTGCTCCCCGGGGCTGATTGTTACGAAGAACTGATTTTTTACAGCGATTTTTTGGGGGTCTCAGCTGTCTCAAGACTGCTTTCCTTAAGTTTTATTTCTGATTTTTTGGGGGAATTGGATCTGAAGTCCAGTGTGCTCCAGCTTGCATATACATTTTTAATGCTATCACTACAGCACATTGAAATCCCAAGGGGATCTAAGCCAGTTCCTGTTTTTTTTCATTAAAGAAACATTTTTTACAAACAAATCCCCCTTCATTTTTGGGGCTGCTCAATTCTTTTGCCAAGTTACATCCAGGGGGTTAATTAAGCTTTTTTTTGCGTGTGGTGACTCCAAAAAACCATCTTTTTTACCGCCAAAATTACTTTTTTTCCTTACCCTAATTCACAACAAAGGTTAATTACAATTTTTTCTCTTGTTTTGTAGCGTAGAAAACACGCAATTGTAACCGCTACAAAGCTAGATTTGTGCTGCTCAATTCTTTTCGCAATTTTCACCAGGGGTTTTTAAATTTAAACGTTTTTTTTTTTTGCTGTGGGACAAAAAAAAACCGTCTTTTTCACCGCCAAAAATTACAATTTTCCTGTACCATAATTCACAAGCAAAGGAAAAATTAAAAAATTTTTTCTCTTGTGTTACGAAAAACACGCAATGTAACACCTACAAAGCTAGATTTGTGGGTGCTCAATTCTTTGCGCAAAATTTCTCCAGGGGGTTTAAATTTAAACGTTGTTTTTGGGCGTGGTGACTCCCAAAAACCGTCTTTTTTCACCCCCAAAAAATAAAATTTTCCGCACCTAATTCACAAGCGAAATTTAATTTACAATTTTTTCTCTTTTTGTTAGCGAAAAAAACACGCAATTGTAACACCTCAAACTATAGTTTTTGGGGTGCTCAATTCTTTTGCGCAATTTACTCCAGGGGTTAATTAAGCTTGTTCTCTGCGTGGACTCCAAAAAACCATCTTTTTTTACCGCCAAAATTAGAATTTTTTTTACCTAATTTACAAGCAAAGGTTAATTACAATTTTTTCTCTTGTTTGGGAGCTAGAAAACACCAATTTACACGCTACAAATTATATTTGGGCTGCTCAATTCTTTTGCGCAATTTTCATCCAGGGGGTTAAATTTAACTTGTTTTTGTGCGTGGACACAAATAAACGTCTTTTTTACCCCAAAAATTACAATTTTCCTGTAGCTAATTCACAACAAAGGTTAATACATTTTTTCTCTTTTGTTAGCATAGAAAACCGCAATTTAACACCTAAAAAGCTAGTAGTTTGTGGCTCTCAATTTTTTGCGCAATTTACTTTCCCGGGTTAATTAACTTGTTTTTTTGCTGTGGGCACAAAAAAACCTCTTTTTACCCCAAAAATTACAATTTTCCTGTAGCATAATTCAAAGCAAAGGGTTAATTACAATTTTTCTCTTTTTTTCGAGAAAAACCAATTGTAACCCTAAAACAGATTTTTTGCTGCCAATTTCCTTTTGCGCAATTTACATCCAGGGGTTTAAAAAAGGTTGTTTTTTTGCTTGGGACAAAAATAAACCGTCTTTTTCACCGCCAAAAAAAAAATTTTTTCCTGTACCAAACACAACAAAAGGGTTTAAATTTCAATTTTTTCTCTTGTTTTAGCGAAAAACACGCAATTGTAACACGCTACAAAGCTAGTAGTTTGTGGCTGCTCAATTCTTTTGCGCAATTTACATCCCGGGGGTTAATTAAACGTTGTCTGCGCGTGGGGACTCCAAGAACCATCTTTTTCACCGCCAAAAATTTCAATTTTCCTTACCATAATTCACAAGCAAAGGTTAATTACAATTTTTCTCGGGTTTGTAGCGTAGAAAACACCAAATTTTAACACCTACAAAATAAATTTGTGGCTGCTCAATTTCTTTCCAAATTTAATCCAGGGTTAATTAAGCTTGTTTTTGTCTATGGTGACAAAAATAAACGTCTTTTTTACCGCCAAAAAATTTCAATTTTCCTGTAGCAAATTTACAAGCAAAAATTAAATTACAATTTTTTCTCTTGTTGTGTACTAGAAACACCAATTGAACAGCACAAAGCTAGATTTTTTGGCTGCTCAATTCTTTTACGCAATTTACATCCGGTTAATTAAGCGCTTTTTTTTTTGCTTGGGGGGAAAAAAAAAACCGTCTTTTTTACCGCCCAAAAAAAAAATTTTCCCGTACCCTAATTCACAAGCAAATTAATTTCAAATTTTTTTTCTTTTTTTGTGCGAAAAAACACCAATTGAACACGCTACAAAGCTATAGTTTTGTGGGTGCCAATTTTTTTGCCAATTTACTCCAGGGGTTAATTAAGCGTTTTTTCTGCTGCTGTGGGGACTCCAAAAACCATCTTTTTCACCGCCAAAAATTACAAATTTTTTCCCGTACCATAATTCACAAGCAAAGGTTAATTTCAATTTTTTTTTTTGTTTTGTAGCTAGAAAAAACCCCCCAATTGAACACCTACAAAAATTTTGTTTTTGGGGTGCCAATTTCTTTTGCCCAATTTTTTATCCAGGGTTAATTAAGCGTTGTTTTTGTTGGGGGGTGACAAAAAATAAACCCTCTTTTTTTACGCCAAAAATTACAATTTTCCTGTACATAATTTACAAAACAAAGGGTTTAAATTACAATTTTTCTCTTGTTGTGTGCGTAGAAAACACCAATTGTAACACCTAAAAGCAAGTTTGTGGCTCTCAATTCTTTGCGCAATTTACATCCAGGATTAATTAAGCGTTTTTTTTCTCGTTTTGACAAAAATAAACCCTTTTTCACCCCAAAAAATAAAATTTTCCTTACCATAATTCACAACAAATTTAATTAAAAATTTTTTTTCTTTGTTGTACTAAAACACGCAATTGTAACACGCACAAAGCATAGTTTGGGGCTCCCAAATTCTTTTGCGAAATTTACATCCAGGGTTAATTAACGTTGTTCTCAGTTGTACTCATAAAAAAAACTTTTTTTTCACCGCCACAAAAAAATTTCTGTAGCAAAATTCTACCAAAAAGGTTAATTAACCTTTTTTTGGCTTTATATTCAAAAATACCAGAGTTTTTTAAACGGCACATACAAGTATTTTTCCTGCCCATTTTGGACGAAATTTTTAACCAAAGGGGTTACCCAACTTCTTAGGGGGGTTTCTTTTGGGGATCAAATACAGGGTTGAAAATGTACATATACGATATTTTTCAAAAACATGTC
The DNA here is from genome assembly GCA_025379985.1 of Phyllomedusa bahiana. NCBI lineage: Eukaryota > Metazoa > Chordata > Amphibia > Anura > Hylidae > Phyllomedusa > Phyllomedusa bahiana. The sequence goes on along the minus strand of JAODAL010033122.1, from coordinate 13,571 downwards.
TGTACAATTTTTGAACAAACAGTATGTCAACAAGGGTGGAAAGGGTCTTTACCCCAAGTGGCAGAGGCACAAACATTCCGGAAACAGGCCCAGGCGCAGCACAGCAAGGAAAGTCGCAGCAGGTGTCACTCGGGGAGGCCACAAATGCCCCCTGTCATCTACGGGCCTGTGTTGTTTAGCAACCCAAGGTTCTTGATTGGTTACTAGGGCATCCCTTTCCCCCCAGATGACATCTGACAACCCCACCAAGAGTCATGGGGAAAGCAACACAACCCCCAGTTGGCAGGCCCCGGGGGCGGGCACGCCACGCATCCGCAGTTCTCACCTGGCTTGCCTTGGCGAAAAGAAGTCACACAGGGGGAAATTTTCTCCCCCTGCACAAGAAACATGTGTGGCTTTCCCCGTGCCAACTGCAAATCGGGAAAAAGGGGGACGGGCAATGGGGGAACAAGGTGTCCCCGCTGCCCGAGGAGGGATGGTCCTGCCCCGCATGGCGCACTGTTCAATCTGGTTTTGAAAAGGTTCCTGAACTTCACAGATCTTTAGAAATTTGAAAATAGCCAGAAACTGTGCAGCACTCATCCATTTTCCCACAAAGCCGGAAACCCTCCCGGTTGCAGCGGCAGAACGCCTCCCCAACACACCTGAAATGCATGTTTCCACCCTTGGGGAATCCCGCCGCACATGTTGGAAACCCACGATAACAGAGAAAGGCCATTAACGATTTTTTGATGATCCAGGCGGACAGGAGTACTCCCCTGTGTAACTTTGATGTCAGCCAGTGGCAGCTCATGCGTGACACCTGCCGTTTGTTGAGGCCATTCGAGGAGGCCACGTTATTTGTCAGTCGCCAGGACTACGGGATGAATAACGTCATTCCACTGCTTCATGTCCTGGGAACGATGCAGAAAAATCTGTCTGGGCAGGGGACTGGAGACGTGGCGACTACATCTCGTGGCCACATGAGTCCGGTGGGGACTGAAATGGATGAGGAGGAAGAGGAGGAGGAGGAGGAGGACATTGGAGCAGAAGCAATGAGTGGATTTTCTACCCAGGTGACAAGAGAGGAGGAGCAGGAGAAGCTGGAGGAGGTAGATGGAGATGAGGAAGACGAGGCAGATTATTATTATTATTATTTATTTTAAAGCGCCATTGGTTCCAGGGCGCTGTACAATCGAGGGGTTACATACAATACATAAGTCAAACGAGTACAAAGATAAATGAACAATGACAATTGCACCACAGGGGGAGAGAGGCCACTAACCGCGAGGCTTACAATCTACAAGGAGGGGGAAAAGAGACAGAGGTGGGGGGCAGACATGTATGAGGGAAGTTGTGACAAGTTTAGTGAAGGTTGTAGGCAAGCCTGAAGAAATGGGTTTTCAGGTTACTTTTGAAGTTGGTGAGAGTGGGGAGAGTCTGATGTGTTGGGGCAGTGAGTTCCAGAGTGTGGGGGAAGCACGAGAGAAGTCTTGGAGACGGTTGTGTGAGGAGCTGATAAGGGGGGAGCAGAGGAGAAGGTCCTGTGAGGAGCGGAGATTGCGTGAAGGGAGAGACCTGGAAATTTGGGCAGAGATGTATGGAGGAGAGAGGTCATGGAGAGCCTTGTATGTCATGGTTAGTAGCTTGAAATGAATTCACTGGCAATGGGAAGCCAGTGAAGGGATTGGCAGTAGGGAGAGGCAGAGGAGTAGCGAGGAGAGAGGTGATAAGATGGCAGCAGAGTTAAGGATGGATTGGAGGGGAGCGAGGGTGCTAGCTGGGAGGCCACAGAAAGGATGTTGCAGTAGTCTAGGCGGGAGATGACAAGGGCATGGACCAGCATTTTTGTGGTGTCATAGTTGAGGAATGAGCGAATGCGAGAGATGTTTTTCAGGTGGAGGCGGCAGGCAGAGGCGAGGGTTTGGATGTGCGGTTTGAAAGATAGAGCGGAGTCTAGGATTACCCCAAGACAGCAGACTTGTGGGACCGGTGAAAGTGTATAGCCATTGACTGTAATAGAGAGATCAGTGGCGGGGTAGAGTTGGACGGTGGAAAGATGATGAGTTTTTTTTCTCCACGTTTAGTTTTAGAGACGTGAGGAGAAGAAGGAGGAAATGGAGGACAGACAATCAGGGATCCGGGAGAGTAGAGAAGTGACATCTGGGCCGGAGATGTAGAGTGACCCGCAGATGACCCGCAAGCACCATGGCAGTATACAGTGGAGATGGAGGCAGGGAGCCCCTCAGAGTCACTTGTGCAGATGGCCCGCAGCATGCTGATTTGCCTGGCTAGTGACAGCCCAATAGTCAGCATCCGCAGAGGATGACTTCTGCTCTTCACCCTATTGGCCCTCGCTACCGGTCCAAAATGGGAGCCTTTTTCCCAGCTATTGAGAGGGAGGACAAATTCAAATACTATAGGGAAATCCTCTTTAGTCAGTTGGCCGCTGCCTATGTGCGGCATCGTCCTTCCTCTGACAGTTCTGAACGGGGTGTTCTTCAGCGCTCACGTACTACCGCGGCTGCTGGGGGAAGTTGTGGGAGTCGTAGCAGTACCAGCTCCATCATCAGCAACCTAAGTCTGGAGTCACTGATGAGCAGCTTCCTTCACCCGCCTAGTGAGGAGGGCAGTCGCCAGCAGCAGCAGCAGGACCTGGAGCAGACCCTGAACCAACAGGTGGTGGCCTACTTGGAAAGCACTCTGCCACCCCAGTTAGAAGATCCGCTGGACTACTGGGCAGCCAAACTGGATGTGTGGCCGCAACTTGCCGAGTTTGCAGTGGAGAAGCTGTCCTGCCCGACCAGTAGTGTGGCATCAGAGCGGGTGTTCAGTGCAGCAGGGGCCATCGTTACCCCAAGGAGAACTCGCTTGTCCACGGGAAATGTGGAACGACTGACCTTTGTCAAGATGAATCAGGCGTGGATCGGCCAGGTTTTCCACACACCAATGCCTTAGGCGTCAGACTACATCAGCCATGACGCCTCACCCAAACTGTGAGAAATGAATCTGGGTTCAAACTACCTGCCTCAGCCACTATTCTGATGCCGCCACCCGCCTGATGCCACACATCTGCTGACAGTTTCTTTATCTGCCACCAACCATCTTTACCAGGGACTGGTATTGCCACCCGCCTCCACACTCTGTCATTGTGCCACTGTCTGACCTCATGCTGCTGCTGTGGCTGCTGCCGTGACCTCCACACTGTGTCATTGTGCCACTCTCTGACCTCATGCTGTTGCTCCTGCCGCCGTCACCTCCACTCTCTGTCATTGTGCCACTCTGTGGCCTACTCCAGTTTTTTGCCACCTCCAGAATGTGATTGTGCCACTTTCTGACCTCATGCTGCTGCTGTGGCTGCTGCCGTGACCTACACACTCTGTCATTGTGCCACTCTGTGGCCTATTCCTGTTTTTGCCACCTCCAGAATGTCATTGTGCCACTGTCTGACCTCATGCTGCTGCTGTGGCTGCTGCCGTGACCTACACACTGTGTCATTGTCCCACTCTGTGGCCTATTCCTGTTTTTGCCACCTCCAGAATGTCATTGTGCCACTGTCTGACCTCATGCTGCTGCTGTGGCTGCTGCCGTGACCTACACACTGTGTCATTGTGCCACTGTCTGACCTCATGCTGCTGCTGTGGCTGCTGCTGTGACCTACACACTGTCATTGTGCCACTGTCTGACCTCATGCTGCTGCTGTTTCTGATGCCGTGACCTACACACTGTGTCATTGTGCCACTGTCTGACCTCATGCTGCTGCTGTGGCTGCTGCCGTGACCTACACACTGTGTCATTGTCCCACTCTGTGGCCTACTCCTGCTTTTGCCACCTCCAGAATGTCATTGTGCCACTGTCTGACCTCATGCTGCTGCTGCCGTGACCTGCACACTGTGTCATTGTGCCACTGTCTGACCTCATGCTGCTGCTGTGGCTGATGCCGTGACCTACACACTGTGTCATTGTGCCACTGTCTGACCTCATGCTGCTGCTGTGGCTGCTGCCATGACCTCCACACTGTGTCATTGTCCCACTCTGTGGCCTACTCCTGTTTTTGCCACCTCCAGAATGTCATTGTGCCACTGTCTGACATCATGCTGCTGCTGTGGCTGCTGCCGTGACCTCCACACTGTGTCATTGTCCCACTCTGTGGCCTACTCCTGTTTTTACCACCTCCAGAATGTCATTGTGCCACTGTCTGACCTCATGCTGCTGCTGTGGCTGATGCCGTGACCTACACACTGTGTCATTGTCCCACTCTGTGGCCTACTCCTATTTTTGCCACCTCCAGAATGTCATTGTGCCACTGTCTGACCTCATGCTGCTGCTGTGGCTGCTGCCGTGACCTACACACTGTGTCATTGTGCCACTGTCTTACCTCATGCTGCTGCTGTGGCTGCTGCCGTGACCTACACACTCTGTCATTGTGCCACTGTCTGACCTCATGCTGCTGCTGTGGCTGATGCCGTGACCTACACACTCTGTCATTGTGCCACTGTCTGACCTCATGCTGCTGCTGTGGCTGCTGCCGTAACCTACACACTGTGTCATTGTGCCACTCTGTGGCCTACTCCTGTTTTTGCCACCTCCAGAATGTCATTGTGCCACTCTCTGACCTCATGCGCTGTGCTGCCGCCGTCACCTCTACACTCTGTCACTGATGTTGCCACCTGACCCCTCAGCTTGTTTTTTTCCAGCTGCCCGCGCCATGACTTTATCAGGCTAACATTCCCCCTTCATTTTTTTTGTCTTTTTTGCCCTCTTAAGTGCCAGGAATTTTTATAGTGAAGCGATTCTAAGAGCGCGGGCAGTCATGGTGTGTCATACTAAAACACAACTTGTATGAAGACCAAACCAAGATCCCTCTGCATATTTAAGCATGGCACAACATTCTACAGCACGCTGCAGGCTCTGTGCAGCCTGGAAATAGCTGGGTTTTTTTGTAATTCGAAACAAAGTTATTTTTTGCCGAGAAATCCGTCGAAGTGAACAAACCGAATTTCGGGAAATTCGCCCATCTCTACTCACAAGCATTAGAAGAAAGTGACAAACAGACTATGCAAACCTTTTCTTTAATATGGTGTAAGAGATAAGGTACAAATTAGACAAGAAAAATTTTAAACTGTGAAAACCTTCACCCAAGTTGATCACTATTAATTCACCATTTTAAATTGTGGCCCATAGTAATCCTGTTTATAGCTTCCTTATTCTATGAGTATCCATCCAGTATTTGACTTTATTCTTCTGAAGCCCTTTATTTAATCTCCATTCCCAAGATATAACTTACTCCTACCGTACCCTTCTGCAGTTCAGGGAGAAGAGCAGCATGTTAAAGAAATAATTCTAGATATCAGGATTTTGTGCAATTAATATCAGAAATGATATTGATGTCTTGTTTGACAAGTTGTTCACTTTCTTTTTTCTTCTCCATCCAGTTCAGACCTCCATGATGACATCTCCTACACAATACTTTTCCCTGCATAATTTACACACAAATATCTTAGAATTCTCACTTTTCTACCACCTACATACCTATTCCCATCTCTGTACAAGCTTCCCATTGGTGACAGCTTACAGGCACACAGTACACACAAGGCCCTAGGTAGGTAGGTAGGCCCTTGTTAGATAGGTCAGTAAGTCCCAGGTGGTAAGTCCCTAGATAGGTAAGTAAGTAGACTCTAGGTAGATAGGATTGTAGGCCCCAGGTAGGTAGGATTGTAGGACCCAGGTAGGTAGGTTTGTAGACCCCAGATAGATACAGTGACAAGCAAAAGGGTAACAATGTTTGGGACTACCATCATTTTATAGACAATCATCTTTGCTATCACATAAATAAATTTGACTTGAAACTACTTAGCATACGCTTAATTATACAGATTCTTGTTATGTTACTGCATTGTTAACAATCTTTTTTTTCTTGTATACTACAAATTACAACCTGTTCTAACATTTCCTAGTGTGTTATTAGGTTGATTCCCAAGTGAAATTTCACTGGCTTGAATCGCGAAGTAACCATAGAGAAGATTTGCCAAGAAAAGAGAAGCAGCATCATCCAGCTCATTGAGACCTTTCTTCAGTCAAGAAAATTGCCAAACTGCATCATGTGAGGCCATGACAGCTGGAAGAATATGAAATGAAGTCTGTCTGTAGGGTTTCCATTATGTTTTGGTACCGTAAAAAAAATTCCAAACATTTTCTATTTTTGAAATTTGCGCCATGGCGCCATTTTGTGCGACCAATAACTTTTTTGTACTAACACCTATGGAAATCAGTGAGGGTGCATTTTTTGCAGGTTGAGGTTTTTTACTAGCCGTTTGGAATGCATGTGACTTTTTTGATCACTTTTATTTTTCATATCACTTTCAATATTTTCTAATAATTCTTAAGTCTTGCAGTTTTCACTTTGGCCAGTAGGCCGTGTTTGCACTGTTTTAACAGCAGTCAGAGAGATACTTTACAGTAGCTTCTTGCACATAGGATACTTAAGACTGACTCAGTCCCATTGACTTCTATAGGAGAGTTTTCTAGTCATGCTCTGTGACCTGGGAAGATGTCACTGTGCAGTGAGGTGAAAGGGTGAACTGTGACTATCTCCGCTTGTGACTGGTGGATCCTGTGTTATCTATTCACACTAGTGTCTCCTTTCAGTTTGAACCTCTATGTGCTGATAATGAGCAGACAACTGAGAATCTTTCTCTATTGAACAGGAAGTGTCAGACTGCAGGACTTAAGAATTATTAAAAAATATTGAAAGTGATATGGAAAATTAAAAAAAAAATAACCAAAAATTCTTAAAAAATGTGTTTAACATAAAAACGTGAGTTAAACAATAAGTCATTTTGATGACACATTCCCTTTAAAGTTAATTTTAACTGAAATTAACAAGGTTGAAAATGTACACAATTTTCTCATAGCTTGGATACTGGCACGTTCTAGAGAACAATACATAATTTTGTTGGATAAATGAAACAAAATTCTTAACTTTTCTGACTTTTTGTATTTTAAGCTAATTGATTGTGTTTTTAAGTAAATAACATCCTATTTTTTCTGTCATTTACAAGCTAATTGTGCCTAAAAGAAAGCCAAAAGTAACATACATACAGTATCTCACAAAAGTGAGTACACCCCTTACATTTCTGTAAATATTGTATTACATCTTTTCATGAGACAACACTGAAGATATGACGCTTTGATACAATGTACAGTAGTCAGTGTACAGCTCGTACAACTGTACATTTGGTGTGCCCTCTAACTTAACACACAGACATCAATGTCTAAATCATTGACAACAAAAGTGAGTACACCCCTAAGTGAAGATGGACAATTTGTGCTCAAAGTATCAATATTTTGTGTGGCCACCATTATTTTTCAGTACTACCTTAACTCTTTTGGGCATGGAGGTCACTAGAGCTTCACAAGTTGCAGCCACTGGAATCCTCTTCCACTCCTCCATGACGACATCATGGAGCTGGTGAATGTTAGAGACCTTTTGCTCCTCCACCTTCCGTTGGAGGATGCCCCACAGATGGTCAATAGGGCAAGGCAGCGCAATAGCAAGGCAGTTGTCATCTTGCAGGTGTGATGAGTGGTGTTATCATGTTGGAATACTGCTCGGTGGCCCAGTTTCGGAAGGGAGGGATCTCAATCTTCTTCAATATGTCACAGAACATGTTGGCATTCATGGTTCCCTCAATGAATTGTAGCTCCCCATAGCTGGCAGCACTCATATAGCCCCAAACCATGACACCCCCATCACCATGCTTGACTATAGGCAAGACACACTTGTCTTTGTACTCCTCCCCTGGTTGCCACCACACATGCTTGACACGATCTGAACCAAATAAGTTTATCTTGGTTTCATCAGACCACAGGATATGGTTCCAGTAATTCACGTCTGCTTGTCTTCAGCAAACTGTTTGTGGGCTTTCTTGTGCATCATCTTTAAATGAGACTTCCTTCTGAGATGACAGCCATGCAGACTAATATGCAGTGTGAGGTATATGGTCTGAGCACTGACAGGCTGACCCTCCACCCCTTTAACCACTCAACTATGGTGAGGCCTGTTCTGAGTGGAACCTGTCTTGTTAAACTGCTGTATGGTCTTGGCCACCTAGTTGCAGCTCCTTTTCGGGGTGTTGCTATTCATCTTATAGCCTAGGTCATCTTTGTGTAGAGCAATAATTCTCTTTTTCAGATTCTCAGAAAGTTTTGTGCCATGAGGTGCCATGTTAAACTTCCAGTGACCAGTAGGACAGATTATGAGAGCGTTAACACCAAATTTAACACACCTGCTCCTCATTCACACCTGAGACCTTGCAAAACACTAAGAAGTCACATGATATTGTTGAGGGAAAACGGCAAATTGGGCACAATTTGTCTATTTTCACTTGGGGCGTACTTACTCTTGCTACCAGCGGTTTACTTGGAGGGCACACCAAATGTACACTGTTATACATGCTGTACACTGTAATATATATATATATATATATATATATATATATATATATATATATTGCAGCAATCATGTTCCATTCACAGCGACAGAGAAGTAACCAGGAGACACCACCTAGCAGTATCAGCAACAGTATGGCAGTAAGTGCAAAGGTGGATATGTATGGCACTTACTGCCATGCTATTGCTGATACAGCTAGTGGTGTCTGCTATTTACTATTCTGTTGCTGTGAATGGAATGTAACTGCTGCAGCCAATCAGTTGTTCATGTGCAATTCCTTTGATGATGTAAGAGAATTGGCTCCAACCACGGCAATCATGGCTATGGCATCTAAATATATGAGAAATACCATTCCTCATTTCGATCTCATGGCTAATGAAGTCGTTCATAGCCGCCAGGCAGGAAGTAATAGAACTGCCATCTTTGTACACTTTAGTGTACTCTCTATGTAATGCAGAAGACTGTACAAGCTATCAAGTTACCTGGTGGTCATTGACCCTAGAGAGCCTACAAGAAAAAATAAATAAAAATAAACCAAAAAAGTTTTAAAAATAAAATAAAAATATTAAAATCTCAAAATAACCCCCTTGTGTTTTAAAGGAAAAAAAGTTACACATAATTGGTATCTCGGTAAAAGTCTGATCTATTAAAATATAATATTTTTAGTCCTGTATGGTGAACACTGTAGAAGAAAGTAACCAAAATTAAGTTTTCTTTGGTTATTTTATGTCCCCAAATAAATTGGAAGTGACCAAGAAGTCGCATGTATGCCAAAATGGTACCAGCACAGCCCAAACTTAGGACATAGGAAATGTTTTTATTTTTTTAAAAGTACTAAAACATAATAAAAACCCTTCATATTTGGTATCACTGGAATCGTATTGACCTTGACCTGTAGAATACATATAAAACATAATTTAAACTAAAGATTACTAAACTGCTGCATTTCACCTGACTTAGAATTTTTTTTTCTGTTTCCCAGTACATTTTATGGTAAGGTCAATGGCACCATTAAAAAGTGCAGGTTGTCCCTCAAAAAACAAGCCTTCATATGTCTATGTAGATGGACAAAAAAAAAAAATATGGCTCTTGGAAAGCGGGGACGAAAAAAATGAAAAGCTGAAAAATTATGACCGCGCAGAGGGAAGGGGTTAAAGAGGAGAAAAAGGTATACAAATAAAAATAAACCAACATTGTGAATGCAAGAGGTTGCATGTTTGGCTGATTAGACTGTGTGAAGCAGTAAAAATGTCCTTTTATGTTATGTATTTTGTTTTAAAGACCTGAATAAGGACCTGGTTGGGAGTGAAGAGAAGTTTAACTCCGCTCCAGATCTTGAACCAATCTGGCTCATTAGGTGCCATCTGGAAGAGCTCTTAAAGGGGTTGTATCATTTCATTAAATGACCTTCAGAATAAGGGGACAGTGAAAACAAGCAACTTTGCAATTGGATGTCATTAGCAAAGCTGTCTTGTTCTCATAGTATTCCTTTTCTTCTGTTTCTGTAAACAAACTTCTCCAGTGCCGGTCGGAAAGTCCGATCCCACCTCCTTGCATTTCATTAGCTGAGGGCTCTGATAATTTACATTCTGTTCTGCCCCCGGACGGCTGTATTCACAGAGCTTGCATTCTTGCCTCTCACTCATAATTAGGGGCTGTGAACAATTTCACTCTATACAGTTAGCTGCCTCCTCATTGACACTGCAGCTGTCTCTATAATCAGAAAACAGCAGAATTGTGTCCGGTGCCTTAATGCTCCTGTGTGTTGGTGCCTTATGTAAACATGAAGGGAGACGGATCTGTGCTGGATTAAACTGTAGCAACTGGTATCAATGCTATTGTTTGTGTTGCAGGACAGTAGGCTGAGACCATGGTTATTGAGGGATGTTAAAGGGGTTTTACCACCACAGACTTTGATTGCAGATCCCTAGGATGTTAGGTGCGAGTCGCACCTCTGGGACCCTTACTTATCTTAGGAATGGGCCCCTGAAAGTTACAGACCAGACCAGAGAGTTGACCGCGCTTCTGCAGTTAGTCTCCACTCTGTTGTATGGGAGATCCCAGTACAGTCAAGCAATGTGTTCTGCTCTGCTCAGAACTCCCATAGAACAGAAAAGAGAGCTGTGCACGCGCTACCGGCTCTCTAGCCTGCTCTGTAACTTTTGTGGGCCCGTTCCTGAGATATGTGCGGGTCCCAGATGTGGGACCAATACCTATGAGACAATGATAGCATTTCCTAGCGATATGCCATCATTGTCTATGTTGGTAAAACTCCTTTAATATTTAGTTAAAGGGGCAATCTAGGGTTTATGTTATGTACACTGACCTTACTGTGTGATGAAAAAGAACAAAGTTTGCTGTGGTCATATATATATAACCATTGAGACTTGCAGGAATTTAAAGAAATTGCCTCCAACCTGTGTAACTAGTGATCTAGACGATTGCCAATTTTGAAAAATATCGTGCTGAGTTACGACTTACAATTTCGATCAATCGCCGATTTCCATTAAAGTCAATGGGAGAGGATGACCAGGTTAATTTTTATAATACATGAAAAAAACTTTGAGATTCTTAATTCACATGTTTTGATCAAAAAATGCTTATGCCACCCCCGACTTACAACGGAATCTCAAGGCAGGTGGCCTACTCTATCTTTACCTCTCACTAGAGTCAAATTCAGACTTCTCATTGGGTCAACAGACCTCCATAATCCAGAGAGAAAAATAAAAAAAACACCAACCTTGCAAGCATACTGCACTGATATAACAGTCTGTGGAGGGGGACAGGGTACAAGAGACCAAAATGGAGGCTTCCATTCCTCCCTCTATAAATTAAAAGCAATATATGCCAAATACAACATATAGTTCTGCACAAAAAAACATTTCTGAAAAACTGTGAACCTTGGTGCAAACTGGCTTGGTTGCGGCATATATATATAATATATTTTAAATATATTATAATATATATATATATATATATATATATATATATATATATATACACGCATTCCAATACCAGTGGCACATCAACTGCTAAAAAGGCTATACAATACATGGAAACCTCTAAAGAAGCATTAATGGACTGTCTTTGGGTATGTCCCAAAGGATTGGCGCATAGCAAATGTGGTGCCAATATTCAAAAAGGGGTCAGAAAGTGATCCAGGAAACTATAGGCCGGTAAGCTTAACCTCTGTTGCGGGTAAAGTGTTTGAATGTTTTCTTAGAGATGCTATCCTGGAGTATCTCACTGAAAATAAATGTATAACGCCGTTCCAGCATGGGTTTATGAAGGATCGGTCCTGTCAGACTAATCTCATCAGCTTCTATGAGGAAGTCAGTGCTAGACTGGATCGGGGTGAGGCACTGGATGTCATATATCTAGATTTTTCTAAAGCATTTGATACAGTGCCACATAAAAGGTTGGTAAATAAAATGAGAATGCTTGGACTGGGGGAAAATGTGTGCAAGTGGGTAAGCAACTGGCTCACTGATAGAAAACAAAGGGTAGTAATTAATGGTACATACTCAGACTGGATCGCTGTTACTACTGGGGTACCACAGGGGTCAGTAATGGGCCCTATCCTCTTTAACATTTTCATTAATGACCTTACACAGGGATTACACAGTAGAATATCGATCTTTGCAGACGATACTAAGCTCTGTAAAGTAATCAACACAATAGAGGATAATGTGTTATTACAAAGGGATCTGGATAAGTTGGAGGCCTGGGCAGGGAAATGGCAGATGAGGTTTAATACAGATAAATGAAAGGTTATGCACATGGGGAGGAAAAATCCATTACATGACTACATGTTAAATGGAAAAAGGCTGGGTAAAAGTGACATGGAGAAGGATTTGGGAATCCTAGTGGACAGTAAACTTAATTGTAGCAGCCAGTGTCAGACAGCAGCTGCCAAGGCAAATAGGATCATGGGGTGCATTAAAAGGGGCATAGAGGCACATGATGGGAACATTATTCTTCCATTATACAAGTCACTGGTTAGACCACACATGGAATATTGTATACAGTTTTGGGCACCAGTGCACAGGAAAGACATTGTAGAGCTTGAACAGGTACAAAGGTGGCAACAAAAATAATAAAAGGACTGGGTGGACTACAGTACCCAGAAAGATTAGCAAGATTAGGGTTATTTAGTTTAGATGAAAGACGGCTTCGGGGGACATAATAAATATGTTTAAATATATCCAAGGTCAATATAGAGATCTCTCCCAAGATTTATTTATACCCAGGCAGGGGCATAACTAGAGAAGCCAGGGCCCCAAAGCAAACTTTTGGATGGGGCCCCACCCCCCCCCCCCACCCACCTGCCCACCTCCCTGACCACGAACATTTACTAGGACATGCTGTTATATAATGTAGATAATACAATGGGTAAATATCTCACCATACATATCACCATCATACTGCTACCAAACAAATCCACTATACCAAGACCAACATTACTAATAACCCTATTACATAGGAACCTGATTATACCGCCAGAACATGACCACAAAGTGACTGAATAATACCCCTACACTATTACTGATCAGTACACAAAGACCAATAATACCGCAATATAGTGACCATATAGTGGTATATACTAGTGTACACAGGCTCTGCAGTTACCCTCGTGACCATATAGTGTGTAGATATCAGATACACAGGTGCTTTGCAAATAGTTTACTTACATTTAGGGCCTTACAGGTGGCGTCTTGTCTGAGGAGTCGTTCACTTTCTCTTTTCTTCTCTATTCGGTCCAGACCTCCATGATGACTTGCTCCATCCACCACTCGTCCCTGTAGAATTTACAACACAAATACCTGAGACTCCTCACTTTTTTTAATCATTTTCCCAAGTGAGTGCCCCCTCCCCTCATATACAAACTCCCCATTTATAATGGCTCAAATGGTAAGAATTACCCCTGGTAATTATGGGGCTCCCCCAGTCGGTATGTAGGTACAACGGGGCCCCCGGCGGTAAGCTAGTAGCTTAGCACCCACCGGCAGTAGCTAGGTAGCTTGGGGAGATGTAGGCAGCTTCGGGCCCCCGGCAGTAGCTTAGGGTTCCTATGTAGGTAGAATGGGGCCCCCTGTAGCAAGGCCAGCCCTGTAGGAGAATAGGGCCCTCTGAGATTAGT